>VZTY01017708.1:0-12759 GCA_013400935.1 Turnix velox
ACCTGAACCATTCTATGATTATGTACATTGCCATGCATCCCAGTACTATGGAGCACACACTAGCGTCCTGCCAGGCACAGGAAGGATTCTTGCCCCCAGGGTCCCTCTGGAGGCGTGTGGCCACTTTCCAAACCCCTGAAGATGCCTCCAGGGAGAATAGACCTAGGGCATCTCCTGGGGAAGGGTTTAGCTGTGGACCTGGCACTTCCAATTTTAGCTTTGTTTTCATTTCCAACCTGAGCGACCCTGAGATTTCTATTTCAGAGCTGTGGAGAAGAGTGGGCTGCAATCTTCAGGCAGCCCCAGAGTAGCAGGAGGAGATCCTTGGAGATGGCTGGAGGCTGTCACAGACCACCAGAGACCATGGCAGACCACGGGGAACATCTGAGATGATCCAGCAATGCTCGAGTCTGGAAGTCTCCAGTGGTGTCGGTGGCACAGGAGACCATTGGAGGCTTCTGGAAACCACCCGAGTCCATCAGAGACAGTTAGAGACCACCAGAGGCCGCCAAACACCCGTGGAGAGCGCTGGAGACCACGGGAGTACCTTTTCTCTGATGCCTTTGGGTAGGATGCCCCTTGCCACTTGCTAATCCCGATTTAGGTACGTGCCTCCAGGAAACCCAGAAAAGCCACGGAAAAGGAAGAGAGCAGATGTCAGGCAGAAGGAGAGGGAATGTTCTCAAGAGGAGCAGAAGTAAGAGTGAAAAAGACAGGGACCAAAAATCAGCAGGAAGGTCCAGAGGCTGCAGAGTGTGTGCCAGGCTCTGCTGTGTGGCCACCCATCTATCCCAGCCCTGAGACCTGCTCTCAGTGACCCCAGGGGCGATGGGGGGTGAGGAATGGCGTTGGCCAGGTTTTGGGAAGAACACCATGGTGATGTGCAGGGGCTCCTGATGCAGACCTACAGGGCTCCATACATCTCTGCACACACACGTGCTTTGAGGGCACTGCATGTGGAGATGAGGAGCCAAAGCCATCCGCTCCTCACTGCCCCCAAGAGCTCTCTCTTTTGGGCTACAAGGAGCCCCTTGTCAGCTCAGTTTCCTAAAGAAAGGGGAACCAAGACCTGCTTCAAGCACTTTTCCAACCCAAATATTGCCATTGTTCTATGGTTCTCTGAAGGTTGTTGAGTAGAGGGGAGGTGGGCAGAGCTGCACATTGGGGTCTCCATCACTCCTGTATCCCAATGATGGGGCATGGAAGTGGAAGGGAAAATGAAGGAGAATAATGAAGGGAATGGGAGAAGAAAAGGGGTAAGGGAAAAGAGAAGAAAAGAAGACAAGAAAAAAGGAAAGGGAAAAGGGGGAAAAAGGGAAAAAGGGAAAGGAGAAAGGGGAAAGGGAAGGGAAGAGTGCAGAGGGGAGAAGGGATGGGAGGAGAGGGAAGGAGATGTGAGGGGAGGGCATGGCTTATATGAGTGGTCTCTGAGCTGCAGGGTTGGTTTCTGCCATGGCCTGAGAGAAGGGAACACAGTGAGGCTTGTCCTTGGGAGCTGAGTGTCAGAAGCTGGCCCAGTGCATGGCCACCAATGGTAGGGATAGCATTCTGGGCCTCCTGGGCACAGAACAGCCCCAGGGCTGCATCCCAGGGGCTCCACCCCAGCTCAATGTCCAGCCTTAGTGAGGATTTCCAAAGGACAGCTTCCAACTGTGTGATAATAGCTGCTTGGGTTTTGCTTCTGTTCCTCAGCTTGAAAACAAATGCCGAACCTGGCAGGGTTTCAGGCTGGAAGAGTCCTTTCTTGAGATGTGAGCCCGAGTTGCTGCTGTTGCTTTGCTTGAGGAAACAGCACCAGTGCCCATTCTAGCTACTTCTTCCAGCAATAACAGATGTCACCACCTCTGAGATGAGGAGGCTGGCAGCCCCAGGGAGGAGAAGAGACTGTTGCCTCCCAAGCTCAGCAGCCTTCACAGAATCATAGAATCATAAAATAGTTTGGATTGGAAGGGACCTTTAAGATCATCAAATTCCAATCCCCCTGCCATAAGCAGGGACACCTCCCACTAGATCAGGTTGCTCAGTGCCTTGTCCAGGCTGGCCTTAAACACCTTCAGAGAGGGGACATACACAACCTCTCTGGGCAACCTCTTCCAGTGTAAGCCTTGCCAGGGGTGAACTCTGCTCCTCAGAACAATTATTTGTATAAGATTTTGGTGTGTCTTCAAAGTGAAAGCCAAGCATGATGCAAACAGCCATGAGAATCAGTTTTAAGACAAAGACATCCCAGCAAGTTCTCTGCCTAACAGAAGGAGGGTAAAACACAATTGTGTCTGCTCCCCTCTACCATCACTATGTGGATGTGTGCAAGCTTGTGTGCAGACCTGAAACCTCCCTTACAACATACGCAATTCTATGACTGTTTGAGGATGGCTGTGGCTGCCTGGGCTCTGGAAACCCATGTTTTACAGGTCAGCAGTAAACCAGTGCAGGTCCAACAAACCATTGCAGGTCCAGCAAGCCAGCACAGGTCCCCAGCTGAATTATCCACATCTTTTTTTTTTTTTATAAGGCTTGTCTCCAAGAAGCAGTGGCTGGAGAGGACACAGCCCTTTTATCATCTCAGTGAGGGTGTGAGGGGCAGGTTTATCTTTAGGTGTCAGATTATCACTGACATTAAAGAAACTTTCATCTGCTGCTCTGAATCTTACAGTTCTCTCACAACAGGAGTGTTTCCTTAGTAGCATATATTTCAAATTATCTTTCTGAAAGCTGGTAATTTTGGCAGTCACAGCACGGTTTTTTTCAGTATATGGGGAGAAACTGCCAATGTCCTGTGGGGTTTTTTTGCCTGAAAAAAGTGCAGAGTTCTTCACATTTATTTTTAAAGAAGGGTGGTGGTTTGAGCTGCTGGCACTTGTCGGAGGAAAAGGTGAAAAAGCTGAGTTTTGAAAAAAATCTCTTGCCCTGGCTCTTTATTATTCCCTAACCTCTGCTTTATTTCCAGAGGTGTATCTTTGATGTGACTAGCTAATATCTAACCACCTGTTGGCAATGTAACTCTTGCTAGAAAAAATATAATGTCATGAAGAAAAAAACCCATATAATGGGCAGAAATACCAGAAATAAACAGCTGCAAGAATATTTGCCTGGTAACTTGTTACACCAGTCAATGAGCAAATGACCTAGAAGATGCTTGCCACCCAAAACCTACATCCATCTCAAGTGTCCCTTCAGGAAGAAGCCATTTTAACCTCCCATAGCATCTGAATAATGGTGATTTTTGTACTCCTGCATGTTCTGGAGGATGCTGGTATTAGTACAGACCCAAATTAGATGTTGTGTCTCAGATCCACTGGATCTTCTGCCACTGGATCTTCAGCCCCTGTTGAGAACCCCAAGCAACTGGGGCAGCTCTGCCCCAGCTCATTCTGCCCATAATTCTCGTTTCTCTACCCTGAACCTCTCCCTGGGGCCTCGCAGGCTGAGACACATGCACACCAGCTCCTGAAAAGCAGATCACTTCAGCATATCTCAAAGGGTAATCTTCTAAAATTTGATTACTGGCTTGTGTCTCACAGGTAACGCCCAGTGGTGTTTCGTCTTCCCTCAGACTCAAGTTGTTGGGGTTGTTCAGCCTGGAGAAGAAAAGGCTCGCGGGGAACCTCATAGTAGCTTATCAGTATCTGAAGAGAGCCTACAGAGGAACTGGGGTAGGACTTTGTAATAGGGTACAGCATGGCAGGACTAGGAGTAATGGATGCAAATTGGAAGACAGTAGATTTAGGCTGGATATAAAAAAGAAGTTCTTTCCTATGAGGGTGGTGAGACACTGGAATAGGTTGCCCAAGAGAGGCTGTGGATACCTCCTCCCTGGAGGTGTTTAAGTCCAGACTGGATGAGGCATTGAGCAACCTGGTTTAGTGGGAGGTGTCCCTGCGCTTGGCAGGGGGGTTGGAACTCGATGATCTTTAAGGTCCCTTCCAACCCAAACCATTCTATGATCTATGATCTATGATACATGTAGGAACAGAGCCTTGTTTTCATCCTACCTTTGTGGCTGGAAATGTGTCACATGGCATCTCAGTTTTGGGTGTGCCCAGAATACAACCTTGACCTTGGTGCTTGGGTCAGGGGCCAAGAAAACTCCTNTAATCTTCTAAAATTTGATTACTGGCTTGTGTCTCACAGGTAACGCCCAGTGGTGTTTCGTCTTCCCTCAGACTCAAGTTGTTGGGGTTGTTCAGCCTGNACTGGAAGCCCTGGGCTTCAAGGAGATGTTGCCTTCAGAACCTTGTTTACGAGCATCCCTGAGCTTGGTGCTTGGGTCAGGGGCCAAGAAAACTCCTCAATTTATAAACATGCCAATGCTCAAAACCCTCAGACTCCTCCAGTTCAGTGGAAGCTCTGGGCTGCATGGAGGTGTTGCCACCAAAACCTTGTTTATGGGCAAAGAAGAGACACAAGGCCAAAGCCAAGAGTTTGGTGTTGGTGTAGGGGCAGTCTGCTAGTGACAGAAAAAGGAACAATACTCATGCAGTTAAAACTGTTTGGCACACACATAGTTTCTAGTCCTTTTTCTGGTGGTACCTTCCCCCTCCCTCTGCTCTTCTGGGTCCTAAGGCTGGTGGTTTCATCCAGGTGGTCGTGGTGGTGGTATCAATTGTTAGAGCAAGCTATCAGCATCTCCAGCCTTTCTCTGGGATACTGATGGGTTTTATTCTGCCTAATAATAGGACCTGCTTAATGTCATTTCCATATGTTTACTAACATGCTTCTATACCTTCTTCTGTCTTCATTGCTCAGCAGCTTCAGTTGCTCCTAATTTACTGCGTGCAGTGCCCAGATGTATGTTAGACGTTGGTTTCATTCTGCTTGTAACTGCTAAAACCAGGTTTGCCAGCTCCAGGTCAGCATTTTTTTCAGTGGTAAATTGTGTATGGCCATGGGGCTCCCCAGTGCCAGCCTGTGCCCCATCTTTTACCATCCCCATCATGTTATGGTAACAGAACTGTGCTTCATTGCACTGCTTAGGAGTGAAAACCCCCTCATTCTGCATAGGATGGGGGAAGTAAAAGGATGAGAGTTTTTACAAGCTGAGTATGAAGTTTCTGTGCAAAGCCTGCCCACTATCAGCACTTCTGCCCCTCTGAGTGTCCTCATCTTGCTTCACAATTTCAGAAGGCACCAGCAAGACCAGAGCAGAGCACGTTAATACTTTCTCAGCCCTGCCCTGAGGCTCAGCCCAGGAAGCTGCCCTGCCAAACTTCACTTGTTTCATAGGGTGGGCATGAACACTAGAGAAGAGGAAATAGGCAATCAAACCCAAACAGGCTCATCTTGAAGAAAACACTGGTTTTCAGTGCAGCTATGAATTAAGGTAAGAGATATTTATATTCTACCTATCATTTGGTAAAGCAGGGTGACAAGAAATGATGCCTCATGAACTTTTGGGAGCTCTTCACTGCTTGGTGAAGAGCTCTTCCACAAAGTGGAAGAGGGTAGAGAAGTTTTGCTGGGGGACTGATAATTTGTGGCACCTTGTGGCAAGAGAAATACTTGCCCCCTGGCTAGCTAGTCGATGACATTAACCCAGAAGGGGTGACTAAGAAGATATAGCCCTTCTACTTCATTAGATGCTCTTAGATGCCTGCTGAGTTCTCACAATTCTGTTTCCTTTTAGTTCTGGTTAGTGAACCAGCATCCCCAGCATTACTGCCAGATAATCTGTTAGAGATGATGGAAAGTGTTGATGCTGTCAGACTGGCAAGGGAATGACAGAAATTAAAGAAACCTGCAACCCCAACTTTCTGTATGACCACATTACTGAATTTCTTTGTGACTCAGCTTTCCGTAGGAAGGATGTCACACCAAGATGTCTGCTGGTTTGGATGAGACATTTCAGTAATGCAGTGGTGGCAGCCTGTAAAGTAATTGTGTGATATAAACACAGACCCACAAACAGCAGTTCCCCAATCTCTGGTTTGATGGGGCAGACATCACAGCCAGGGCAGGCAGTGAACTGGGCAACAGGATAAAAGACAACTGCAATGAATTATAAGGGTTTGGAAGGTGCAGAAAAAGTCCAGCAAAGAGAAGGCTAAAGTTGGACAAAGGAGAATTGAGAGTAAATCACATAGTAAATGTGATCTTCCCATTCTGGTACTTCAGTCTGATCCTGACACAGTCAAGGTGAATTATGCTCTGCTGTCTAAAATGAGGACAGAAGATGAATTAAAAACTTCCCCATTTCTAGAGGTCCATCTTAGGTTTCTCAAGAATGCTGTGGCAAAGTGAGCTCATTAAAACCAAAAAGAGAGGGCAGGAAGTCAATAGGTGCTGTGATAAAGGCAGAGTGATGGCTAACAGTAAACAAGCACAAACAGTGCACGCAGTTGTAAATGATTGTCTGATTTCACTCTGCCTTCAGCAGAAAATACAGAAGAAATCTGAATACTGCTCAGGAAGGGAAGGCCTGAGACAAGGAGCAGGTAAGAGGAAAACACTCAATTATACATGTTAAAAAAAAGATTTAAAAGTATCATGAGCAACTGTGCAAGAAGGAAGGGCAAACAGGGGAACTGATAGGAACTGGAGGAACTAGCACTGAAATAAAATTTCCAGGAAAATCCTTTTCCTAGCTATTATCATTCCGTCAGATGATGGTCCCAAACACCTAATGCTCTTAGGAGGTTGCCTGATGCCTCTCCAGTCTCACTAGTGTCTCACAGCATCTGAGCTGAGGTGCTCCACACCATGAGGCTCCATGATTTTCACACCACTTAAATAACTTCCTATCCTCTGGCTAGTCCCTGGGGGCAGGACACCACTTGGGAACCATCTGCAGAGGACCCTGGGATCTGACCCTGAGAGGCATGGATGAAACATTCAGAAGCATTTCTGGGATCTTTGAACCTCAATTTTAAGATCACAGGGGATCACAGGAATCAAATCATACTGTCATTTCATGATTCCTAAATAGAATCATAGCATGGTTTGGGTTGGAAGGTTTGGGTTGAAAGATCATCTAGTTCCAACCCCCTCCAATGAGCAGGGACACATCCCACTAGACCAGGTTGCTCAGTGCTTCATCCAGCCTGGCCTTAAACAACTACAGAGAGAGGTGTACAACCTCTCCAGGCAACCTCTTCCAGTGTCTCCCCACCCTCACAAGAAAGAATTTCTTTCTTATATCCAGCCTAAATCTCCCATCTTCCAATTTGCATCCGTTGCTCCTAGTCCTTTATGAGTCATTTCTGAAATGAATACTCTGACCTCCCTGGCCATAATTCTACAGGGATTTTGACCACTAAAGGTACAGACTGATGCCTTGTGGTGTTTTGAGAACCTGGCTAGTAATTAGCTCTCATTCAGAAGATTTATTAGAAACAGTGATGGTACCCTATGGAGCTGCCTTTATGTGACTACCTACAACTTCAATTGCTCAGGAACCATGCCCTAAAACCTGAGCTTATACTCTCCTCTATTAAGATGCATGTGGGATCCCCAGCCTGCAGGCACAAGTCTCCTGCATAGCCACCCTGACAGCTTCAGAGGGCCTTTGTGGAGAGGAGGGAAGGAGCTAAAACCACTAAAAGCCTCAGCTTACAGCTTTTGCTATAAGTACACCAGCAACCACAAGAGAGAGCTGCCAGGGGGTTTGTCATGCTCCAGCAAACCACCCACCTCTGTGGTTCTCTTGTCCCTCATAGATGGCTCACAGCAACATTTCCTGGTGGGGTCAAGCAAACCAGAAAGTGGAAGGATGTTGCTGGGGGAAGGATTCTCCCAAGGCATGGGGGTTCAGTCATAGAATCATAGAATAGTTTGGGTTGGACCTTAAAGATCATCAAGTTCCAACCCCACTGTCATAGGCAGGGACACTTCCCAATTGATCAGACTGCTCAGAGCCTTGTCCAGCCTGGCATTAAACACCTCTAGAGATGGGGCATCTACAGCCTTGCTGGGCAACCTCTTCCAGTGTTTCACCACCCTCACAGTAATGGACTTCTTTCTTATATCTAGTCTGAATCTCCCCTCTTCCAATTTACATCCATTATTTCTAGTCCTTCCATCACATATCCTATTCAAAAGTCCTACCCCAGCCTCCCTATAGCCCCATTCAGGTATTGAGAAGCTACTATGAGGTACCTCCTTGAGCCTTCTCTTCTCCAGGCTCAACAACCCCAACTCCTTCAGCCTGTCTTCATAAGGCAGTTCCTCCAGCCCTCTCATCATCTTCATGGCCCTCCTCTGGATCTGCTCCAACACCTCAATGTGCTTCTTATGTTGATGACTCCAGATCTGGACACAGTAACTTCTGGTGGGACCTCACCAGAGCCCAGTAGAGGGGCAAAATCACCTCTCTTGTCCTGCTGGTCACACTTCTCTTGAAGCAGACCAGGACTGGGTTGGCTTCTTGGCTGCAAGCGCACACTGCTGGCTCATGTTGAGTTTGTCATGCACTGACACCCACAAATCCTTCTCAGGGCTGCACTCAAGCCACTCTCCACCCAGCCTGTATCTGTGCTTGAGATTGCCCCGACCCAGGTGCAGGACCTTGCACTTGGCCTTGTTGAACTTCAGTTCAGCACAGTCCCCTGTGTCCCCTTTGCTGTGGGAGCAGCACAGCTAGCCTGACACAGGCCACTGGCCTGATCAGCTGGACTATGCAGTGATGGAGCAAGACCAAGATATTTTTCAAAATAAAACCCCTGTGGTTGCTCTGAAGCGCAGGCAGCAAAGCCCTCTCCAATGGCACAGGCAGTATTAAGTCCATGGTTTGTTTGTTTTTTGTTTTTCTAAAGAAAAAACCCAAACAGAGAAACCTAATACTGATGTGACATGTTAAGCTGACACTTGTGCCTTTTTTACTTACTGCCTTGCAGGTATCTCTCCATTAGCTTTGAACATCTTTAAGAAAGCCCTTTACATTGATATAATGCCTTACGTGAAAGTGACAGAGACCCTGGGGATCCTGGACTCTCTAACTCTCTAATACCCCCTTCTGTTTCCTATGATCTTTTCAAATTTTCTTTTTTTTTTTTTTTTACTCTGAACTATTGGTTTAAGTTTTTAGATTTGCAAGGTACTCATCTCCAGCTAGTAGTGTCTGCTTCTAGTTCAGTTTGTGATTGTGGTGTAAAAAACTATACACTGGTTCAAAAGAAGGAGGCACTTTTTTAATCTCTTTGACCTAAATGCCTCTGTGAAGGGACCGGGTATCTCTGCAATATTCAGGCTTGTATTAATCTTCATCAGCAGTGGTTTGATTGGCTTCCATTTCTAGGTCTCTTGTTCAGGACTCCTTAAAACCCCTAACTTTCAGGAAGCCTCAACACTGTGCTTCTTGAACTCCACCTTGAGCTGCAAAATCCCACAACAGAGAAGTCCAAATCACTATTTGCTGTTTGCAAAATTTTCCTCAAAGTCTTGGAGGGACTCTCTATAAATTACATTGTACAAACTGACAAGCAGTAATTGAGCTTGCACAGACCCGACTGGCCACAGAAATGGTCCAGATGATTTGAGAATGAAAAACAGAAGGAAGGTGATAGACCAAAGAGAGGAATCTCTTCACTTTAAATTCATCAAGGAAGGACTGTGGGAGCAGAGAGCACCTGGGCTTGCATCACATCCACTCAGAAGCAATGCAGGAATGATGGAAGAACTTGTTAGAAAGAGAGAAAATACAGGGTTCAGAAAGGTGGTGCAGACTGGCACTCTGTCCCCAAACTGTGCTGATTTCATTCTGCAGCCTTGATGCAGCCTTCCCTGTAAATCCTCTTCCAACTTCCTTCCTGAAGATCCCATCCCTGGATCTGCGGCTGGCTAGTTCTGGTAATGTGAGTGAGGAGAGAACATTTAGGCTATTGGGGCACACTCAACAACCATGACCCTCTTCTGGTGACAACTAACTGAAAAAGCCATTTTTTTCTGCTTCCCTTCCCTTCAGGGGCTGTAGTGATTTACCCAGTTTTGACTCAGCTGCCCTGTTGAGCTCCTCCACCATATCTGGCTGATATGTTTCCCAGACTGGCATCTGCTCTTTTGGGGATCCTCAGATATGCAAAAATCTCTTTTTTCCTATTTGAAGTCTGTTCCAGTTAGGCTTTAATTATTAAAAACCCTATACCTCATTTCTATATTGCATGTTTTTGGTTTGAATTTCTGGTTTGAGCACACGGGTGTGTGTTTTGGCCAATAATTGCTACTAAATTAGCAAGATTACTAACACAAGTAAAATTACATCAAGTGATCAAGTGATTTTTGGTTTGAACTTCTGGTTTGAACACACAGGTGTGTGTTTTGGCTGATGCTACTAAATTAGCAAGATTACTAAAACAAGCAAAAATGAAATCAAGTGACCCCAAAGTATGCCCACAGCCTCTAAAGTACTAGGCTCTGCACTGCTAAACTTTTATCTTTTGTTCCTTCCCATTTAGCACTTCTTTGAAACCACAGAGGGTTGCATCAGCTTTTCTTGCTGTGACATCTGTCTCGGAGCTGGGTTTCAAAGACTGCCTGTACCAGTGGTCAGGTTTCTCAGCAGATGTGCCCCCGCCCTTGAGACATGGTCTGTGCTGTGTTGACTCCCAAGAGTGTCACCTTGGCTACACCAGAGCCAACATGAATCAGCCCAGAAGTCCCCACATTACTGCATCACTCTCTAATTCTCCTTTTGGTCACTTCCCCCCCCAAATGATCCCCAGTTTGTTTTTGTGCCAATGAGGAAAATACTCAGGAGTTTTCAGCTTTGAAGTCCTAGTCATGGAAGATTTTTTACAAGCAATATTCTTACATTGGGAAGGCTTCCTCCACAAATAGAACCATAGAATAGTTTGGGTTGGAAGGGACCTCAAAGATCATCTAGTTCCAACCCCCCTGCCCTGGGCAGGGATGCCTCCCACTAGACCAGGTTGCTCAGTGCCTCATCCAGCCTGGCCTTAAACATCTCCAGAGAGGGGGCATCCACAACCTCTCTGGGCAACCTCTTCCAGTGCTTCACCACCCTCACAGGAAAGAACTTCTTTCTTATATCTAGTCTGAATCTCCCCTCTTCCAATTTACATCCATTGTTTCTAGTCCTTCCATCATATATCCTATTCAAAAGTCCTANCCTGCTCCAACACCTCAATGTGCTTCTTATGTTGATGACTCCAGATCTGGACACAGTAACTTCTGGTGGGACCTCACCAGAGCCCAGTAGAGGGGCAAAATCACCTCTCTTGACCTGCTGGTCACACTTCTCTTGAAGCAGCCCAGGATTGGGTTGGCTTCTTGGCTGCAAGCGCACACTGCTGGCTCATGTTGAGTTTGTCATGCACTGACACCCGCAAATCCTTCTCAGGGCTGCACTCAAGCCACTCTCCACCCAGCCTGTATCTGTGCTTGAGATTGCCCCGACCCAGGTGCAGGACCTTGCACTTGGCCTTGTTGAACTTCATGAGGTTGGCATGGGCCCACCTCTCAAGCCTGTCAAACTCCCTCTGGATGGCATCCCTTCCTTCTGATATATCAAATGCATCACATATTTTGGTGTCATCTGCAGACTTGCTGAGGGTACACTCAATCCCATTGTCCTTATCTCCTACAAAGATGTTAAATCACACTGGTCCCAGTACTGATCCTTGCCAACCAGTCTCCTGTAAGGATTTCTGGGCTTGTGTTGCTTTGGGCTGATGAGGTGTGTCAATCCTACAAGCAAATCAAATCTCCAGCATTTCCCCCCCCGGCACCCCATATCAATACTCTTTATCTGATATCCAATCTGAATCTCCTTTTCTATAAAGCCATAGAGACTGGCATTAGCTACAGCCTCCCCCTTCATGTTTAAATTTTATTTTGCCCATGTTAAAACTGTTTTGCTTTGTTTCCCACTTTTAAAGATTAGTTTTGTGTCAGCAGCTTCCAACACCCTTAGAACAGGGAGAACATCTGCTACCTCATATTTAAGATTTAAATTAAATGCATCTACTGGGCTGGAGCTCGTTTTGACCTCAGCTGTTCAGCAGAACCCCAAGCAACTCTGGATACTGTTCCCTAAGAATGAAGCCACCCAGCTGTCAGAGATAAGCTCAGTGAATGACAGGAAACAGCTGGGTGTAGGGCTAGAAACTGGGCCCCTTCTCTGGTTAGGGTATCGCTCATAAGTTTTGTTTTGGATATCATCCAAACCATGGTTAGAGGTGTCTGCAGCAGTTTGGTAATTGTGTGGTAGCAGCTGGTTAAGAGTTTCATGAAGGGGGCTATTAACATTGACAACTCTCCTGTTAGCTTCCATCCAGCTCTGCTTTGAATGGCCTTAAATCTCTTTTTGTGTGTTGGAAGTTACACCAGCAGCTGTGACATTTGATTTGAACATGGATGTCCATCAAGAAGCAGATGAGCTGCTTAAAGCACAAAGTGGTGGCACTTACATTTGGGTAGGGTGGTGGCAGCTCAGAAAAAGGGTGAGAAAGGCATAAGGCATACTTAGGGTTTCACAGGGCTTCCCACATCTTCCCTGGGCCAGTTGAATCATAGGTGTGAAGCTCAGCCCCTTCAGCTTGTGCTGGAAATGTGCTTCAAGTTGCATGAGAAAAGCATGTCAGAGTCTCACCCTATAATGCTGACTAAGGTGTGAAAATCTTCCTGAGGCTCCAATACTTTTATTGGTATTTTGCACAAATCTGAAGTGGTGGAGGCCTGAGTTTAGTTATGTTTTTTAACTTTATTTGGTGTCAGCAGAGGTACTGAGGAAGGGCAAAGTGCTTGCAGACCCTGCTTTGTGGCAGGAACTAGGGCAATTCCCCTAACGAGGGCAGGCTGAAGGAGTTG
>VZTY01017711.1:0-22039 GCA_013400935.1 Turnix velox
ACCCAAACTATTACATGATTATATGATTCTAAGTTCTATAAAGACAAACAATATCAAAATGACTGCATAAGTGACACCATATAATAGCTTGTTTTATCTTAAGGACCTGTAAGTATAGAGATAAAAAATTAAATAGATTTGAATAAATGTACACGCACCAATGTCTGCAGAGATTATGTTGCCTTTTACCAGCCAGAAACAATGGACAAAGAAATTTAAAAATATAAAGCAATTAGGAAGTACATTTGCTGACATGCTGCATTAGCTGCATGGCAGGATTTTTTAATTTATCTGATTCTAATTTCATCTTTGCTATGCCTTTGAAACATATTAGCACTGGTAAAGCATTTCCTTGTCTAAAAGCTGAATGCAAATGAAGTGAAAGTTTGTGCTTTTATCTTCACTCTCTCTTGAAAAAGAATTACATGCATTGTCATATCAGCATATGATTTACTCTGGCTTATACAGGTTTTGCTGATCCACGGACTGCAATAGCAAACATATCTCAAAGTGGTTTACATAACGCACTTCATATCTACATGAATGGCTCCATGTCCCAAGTACAAGGCTCTGCAAATGACCCTATCTTTGTACTACACCATGCATTTGTTGACAGGTGAGTTTAATTTTTCTTGGAAAACCTGATTTCTCTTATGTTCTTACAGTGTGCCTTTCACCTGCATTTAAAAACTGCAAATATTTCACATGCTGTTACATGCTCAGCATTTTCAGACATGTTGAACTGATCTCTGCTGTTATTTGAGAGTGTCTTTCCTACCCTATCTGTATGTTCACTGTGTTAAATATAATTTGATAAGTTGACAAATGCATTCAGCTTTTATTACCGCAGTAAAAATAGTTCTTCAGTGATGTCACAGTGATTAATATATATGGCTGTGTATGTCAGGAAGTTTGGACCAAGAGTATGTGACTCATTTTAACACAATTATAATCAGTTGAAATTATTCCTTTACATTCCAAATGTCAACACATTTTAATTTCTATTACATAAAGAAAATCCACGCATTTTATTAATAAATAAGAAAAAAAATTCATATTTCTGTGTGAGAAACAAAATTTTACTCTCTTGATGAAAGAGAAAAGCTCCTCTGTGAAGAATGAAAGGAAAACAAACAGGAGGATATAATTTTTCATAACAAGAAAAGGTGAGGGAAAAGAGTGAGCTCACTAGATGACCTCAAAAATTTTTTTGTCTAATGTATGTGAATTGATTAAAACAATGTATTTTGGACAACATTACATGAAGCTGTTATCCAAGCAAAGAAGAGCACTAAACCAACAAGAATCAGTTTGTATTTTGTTGTCTGTCTTCCCCTACTTTCTTAGGACACACTGACCATGACTTGCTTCTCCAATGTTTAGTGATAAGAAACAACTGTTGCCCAGCACAAATTTTTGGGACTCTTTCCCAGAATCTGTAATCTCAGGTAACTACGAACTGAGCCCTTGCCTCCATGCAGCAAGTTGCTTTTTCAGATGAAAATCAAAATGGTTTCTTTATTTGGGTCACTGAGGTAAGCAGCACAGATTACAGACTCAAGTTACATCTTCCAGACATTGTTGAAGTCAAATTCCTTAATATCAGGCAGTTCACACTAAAACTCTTATATAAAACATGATTATATTTAATGAGAAAACTAGTCATCATAAGAGAGAATTTTGGAGTTGGGATTTTTCTCCTTAGGTTTACATATTTAATGAACCTAATTGTTATATTTTTCATATTTTACCCTTCCAGAAATAGAGCATCAGGTCTAAGCAGGTCACTCAGGCATCAGTGAAAGAGTTCCTTCAAAGGGTGACCCACCTGTCTTCTGCTCCTAATAAAATAGGATATAATTAGCCCTCTGGAGGTGTCAATTTGGAAACACTTTTCTGTGAAAAAATTTTCTTCAGAACATTTTCAAAGTTAAAAGTGTGTAGCTTAGGTGTAACTTAGCATACTCACCCAGTGACTCCTAGACATGATGGATGTGCAAAGGTTACAGGTTTGGTTACAAATTTTGAGTTTGTCACCTGGAAATTAACTTTCCAACATCTAGGTCATTAAAAACCAGATCAACTGAATATTCAGAGAAAAGGAACACAGAAAGGAAAGCATTATTCTCTACAATATTAAAATAACTATTTTTCTTAGACATTTACACTTGTGTAAGACCTACGCATCTCTTAGCTTCCACTCAGTGTAGGATTTAAGTAGCACCTTGGTCCTCAAGTCGATCCCTCCTGTAGGAGAAATTCAGCTGTAGTCATTATCAGCCCCTGGAAATACTTTTCATGACTGTAATTGTTATCCATTTCAGAAGACAGGATTATTTGGAAAAGATAACATCATTAAACCTACTTGTGCTGAGGAAATAAATCACTACAGAGGCACTATGGGAGTGATACAAATATCCATGATGCAACTTCATCCTGTCTGTAAGAGAACTTAGCAGTGCTCTGCACCTGCTGTGCGTATGGGCTTTAGTGCACACAGATGTAAAAACTGATAACAATGCTGCCTTTTGTATAAGTGACAGAAATGCATTAGCATGATTAGGGTTACTTAGAAGCCTTATCCATGACAGATTAATCATGCTTTTAGTTATAATTAATAAGTAGGTGACTGATAGGTACATACAGTACATTTTTAAAAACTCTGTTCCTCTCCTACATAGACTTTAAATCTGGAGGTCTGTGAAGAAGTTCTTTTCTGAGAGGCAAGCAAAAATACAAAGAATAAAGGAAATGGGAAAAACAGTCTCCACAGCAGCAGATTTTTTTTTTTTATCTAAAGCAACTTTTTCTCATTTGTGCAGATCAGTTCAGAGCTGATTGCTATCACTACACTGGGCAAATGAGCTTTGAAATAATATATTAACTAAATATTCTGCTGAGGCTGGTCTTTCTTCGAGGCCTTGGTGAGGGCATTGAAAATTATGAGATTGGAGTTAACTAGAAAAGGGTGCAAAAGGACTGAACACCAGCAGCCACAAGCCTACTGGGACTTGGAAAGGCAGGGAACAGCTTTGATTCTAGAAGACAAGAATGGTCCAGCACTTTGTGCACTCATGTATGTCCCAGAAGAGGGATTCTGAAGATTGATTCCAAAGAGGGATTCCTAATTCCGGTGCAAACTCCCTGGGTGAAACTGAGCATGTATTATGCTCTCCCAAACTCCCATCTCCTGGAGATGTGATTTCTTCCCATTGATTTCAACAAGATTTTTGAGCTGTTTATCTGAGCTTCAGCTAACCCATCTGTAAAGTGGGTGATATTAGATACCTACGCAACAGGGACTCTGTCAGGGTAAATGCATTAACGACTGTGAAATGCTCAGTTGCGACCATAATAGGAGTGATAGAAGTAAGGCAATAGATCATTGGAACTGATTTTACATATAAACATATGGTACAGAGGAGGATAAACAAGTGTATACGGAGTCTGCTGACAGGTGTGAGCCAAATGTTAGGAGCTGCTTTCCAAACTGAGCAACAGTCAGCCTCCCATCTGCTACCCCCCAGCCTTTCTGATCCATGCCTGATAGGAAAGTGAGGGAAGAGCGGACAGAGCAAAGCTGTAGTTGAGAATTCTGTGGTGAAAAGTACATTATTTGCTTACAAATGCTCCCCTTCTTTAGGTCATTTACTTACACCAATGCAACAAAGGATGAAGAACACATGCAACAACTTTCTTGCAATGATAAATCAGGCTCCTTGTCCTGTTACTTGCTGCCTAGATGACCTAGGGGTCAGACTTTGGTGCTTGGTAAAAACAGATCATCATCCTGAAAATTATTAATTGTTAATTGAATAGCTTAAATAAAAATAAAATGCTGGCACAAAATATACATTCAGCAAACATGAGAGCTTTTTTAGCTCTGTGAAGCATTTCTCTTAATTGCAAATCTCTGCTATTCAGATACGCTCTACAGTCAGAACAAGGGAATAACAAGGGAGGAGTCAACCCACTCAATCTGGAAGGAGCAGCTGCACAAGCAATGAAAGCAGAGGCCCACAGTCCTATTTGAGCTCACAAGGGAGTTTTCTTTGCTCTGAAAAGGAACTGTTTCCTCTTTGACAATTCAGCCCTTCTATCCCTATTGCCACACAATATCTTCATCCGCTGTTCCTGAACTTCTTCTCTTTTGTTCTGTTTCTCACTCATCCTTGACTTCCATATCTCACCTTAACAGGTTTCCCTTGCAAACTGCAAGGCAAACTAAATAGCAATGGGGAAAATAGGTTGTCAATAAAGATCTCCAGTCTACTTCATACAGCAACTAATGCAATGGGCCCTCATTTCTCAGTCTCCTGTCTAAGTCCCACAGTAATGGACAGTGCTTACTGCAGTAGTACAGATTACAAGACCTTTAATTTAGAACGAGAAATTAGATTTCTTTTTTCCCCAGAGAAACAAAGTAGGGTGTAATCCTTGAGTTTCTGACATTTCTAAAATCTGTACTTGCTCAATTACATGCACAGCTAGACCCAGACGGTCAGTTCTGATGGTACCACCATTACAGCACCTTTATCATGAGTAACCAAACAGCTCAGAATATTGCTTCATCCATCACTGCATGAACTCAATGTTCTGACCAGTTGTACCTGTTCATTCATACCATTCTGCCATCTCTTTGTTCTCTGTCATCTCAGATGAACTGCTGGTCTCTGTTCTCAAGGCCTTTCACTGCCCATCCCCAAACCATCCCTTATTCATTACTAAGGAACTCACTCCTTCAATAAGTTTGTGGTATCAATCCTTGGCATATTCTTGGCATTTATACAAGACAAACTCCTCTGTTGTGAATTGATCAACCCTCCACATCCACAGGTGCAATTGCCATTCTTTCTTCAGTGTGATACTTGCAAAACAGATAAAACTTCAAGGAGCTGAAACCTTCTACTTACTGGGTAGACAACTGTGACCCTACTGTATGGTTGCCCAGTCCTCCTCTTGTCTGTTTGTACCTGTTTTCCTTTTTCCTATGTATACATTATAAATTTTGTTATTAAGTGATTGTCTAATTGCACTGATCTATACAAACCTGGCATATTGGTAGCCTCTGATTATAGCTCTCAGGTATCAAACAGCAGGGTATAACAATAGTTCCATTTGTGACCATATGAAATGGCAATGACGAAGAGATGGATATTTCTATGCTGATCTTGTTGTGTCAGTTCACAGTATCATAGAATGCAGTGAGTTGAGAGGAGCCTTTAAAGGTCATCCAGACCAACCCCCCCCTGCAGCAAGCCGTGATTTCTTGCACTAAATCAGGTTGCTCAGAGCCTGATCAAGCCTGGCCTTGAATATCTCCAGGAATATTCTCACTGGGCAAGCTGTTCCAGTGTCTCTCCACTCTCATGCAGAAGAACTTCTTCCTAATGTCTAACCTAAAACTGCCCTGTTCTAATTTAAAATCATTGGCCCTCATTCTATACCTCCACGCCCTTGCAAACAAACTCTCTCTGGTTTTCTTTTAAGCTCTCTTTGGGTTCCAGTACCCCACTGCCTTCTGACTCGCCAGGTCCCCTACACAGTACCCCACTGCCTTCTCTCCCCTGGGCTCAACAGCCCCAACTCTGTCAGCCTGTGTGTAGGATGGATGTTCCAGTTCTCTAGTTAGTCTTTTGCTTGGTGTCACATAGAAGTAAATCCTAGTCCCAGAGACAAAAAGTTCAGTGATGTATACATATATTTGTTTGTGCATGTTCACTCTGCTAAAAGCAATCCAAGCCAATTATAACTTCACACCGGAAGTAGAAGAAAGGGTTGCCATTCAGAGGGACCTGGACAGGCTCGAGAGATAGGCCCATGCAAATCTCACTAAGTGCAATGTCCCATATGAAAGTGTGAAGAAGTGAGGCAGGGAAATCCCAAACACAAATACAGATTGAGCAGACAACAGATTGAGAACAGCTCTGAAGAGAGAAATTTTCTGGTGTTTGTTGTTGAAAACCTCTTCATGAGCCACCACGCTTGCTTGCAGACCAGAAAACCAACTCCATTATTACTCTATGAGGAGCAATAATTTTTAATGAGAGTAGATTTAGATTAGATAGCAAGTAGAAAGTCTTTATTGTGAGAGTGGCAAGACACTGAAACAGATCACACAGAGACTGCAGATACCCCAATCCCCTGGAAGCACTCAAGACCAGTCTGGATAGAACTTTGAGAAACTTGGTTTAGTGGTGTCCCTGCCTATGGCAGAGGAGTTGGAACTAGGTGATTTTTTAAGATCCTTTCCAACTCAAATAATTCTATGACTTTCTTATGAAATTCTATGAAATGGAGACTTTCTCATTTGCTGCCACTTACATTCATGCATATTTCCAAGTGGGTGCAGGAGAAACTCTCCTACACACCAGCTTAACTAATTCTGCCTGATCAAAGCAAATGTCTCTGTGCTGCAATGTCAGCTGCTATTCCCTTCTCTGCAGGATGCTAAGATAGTATAGCATAGAATCGTAGCATAGTTTGGGTTGGAAGGGACCTTAAAGATTATCAAGTTCCAACCCCCCCTGCCATAGGGGGGGACACCTCCCACTAGATCAGGCTGCTCAGTGTCTTGTCCACCCCTTCTACTTCAGTGGCAGGCTAGAACTGTGAGGAAACCCCAGACTTTGTCTTGCCTGAGGATCTAACAACAAAATTTTCCTTGTTGCATTGTTTATCAGGAATATGTTAAACCAAAAAAGCATGTATGGAGCAATCTGTTCAAAAGTATATTCTAACCCAAAGTCTACACATCCTGTTTTAATGCCAGCAATGCCTCATTCCCTAGGCCAATTTTATGGACTCCTTCCATCCTTCTGGACCCAATATACTGACCTTCATGCCAGTCGCTTTTCCTTCCACTTCTACAAAACACTAGCATTATGTCAGAAGTGATTTTATTGGAAAATACTTTAACAAGGGGAAATTTGATTTTCACTCCCAGGAGATGTCAAAATAAAAGCTTCTTATTTTTACTCTGTTTTTGAAACAGAACGTTTTCATTTTCTCTTAAATGTCATCTCAGGTTTTTTAAACCAAAAAAAAATGCAGCATGAGAAAACCAAGTCGTTCTCCTGTTTTGAAATGTTGACAGGAAACAAGAACTTTTTTGGCAGTTAAAAACTATTTGCTTCAAGAATTTGGAACATTTGGAGGGGAAACGTTTAAAAAGAATCATTACAAATTCTTGTAAGGCAACACTAGGTTTCCAGACTTGTTTAACACATGAAATAAGATTCATTCTTTACCCTGAATTTTCTCCAGTGGGAGACAACACAGGCAAATATGAGGCCTAGCAAGTATCATCCCCATTTAGAATATGGAAACATAAAGACACCAAAACAAGTGACTAAAGCACAGCTGCGATGGAGATTGTAATACAATGATATATCAGCTAATAATAAAGCTGCATAAAAATGGAGAAATCACTGCATAAACACTAAGGGTATGATTAATTTTCTCCCTGGATATGGGCACAGCAAGACTCTTATTGCTGTCTGAGATAGGTTTGCAAAAAATTGATGATACAGCCTAAAAGTCATATTTTTCTGAGCTGAATGAACCATGGCTTGGAGCCACATGCAATCTGTTAGACAAAGGCAGGTCAAGAGGCTTCCATTAGCAGTACACCTCCTTTCAGAGCCACAGTAAACTGCATCATGTCAGCTGAAGATCTCACTGTCTGTGCCCATTGCTGTATCTTCCCAAGTGCCTGCATAAAGGCAACAACTAAAATGAAGTAATCTCCACAATTATCCCTGGCATAAAGACAAAACATGACTAAAGTTCTTCCACTCAGTGAAAGCACAAACATCACTGTACTACTGGTCTGCCCAGGGGTAAGATTTGCTCCCAAACAAAGGATGCTTTGCATCACTTCTAGAACAGAGGTGATGGTGTGTAACAGGACAACCCCACATGTTCCCAAATACTCTTTACCTCATAAAAGCTTTTGCAGTTCACAAAAATATCTTTTTGTGACATCTTGTGAGAGTTGGTGAAGGTAACAGCAATTTTTTTACTGAAGATGCATGTCTATAACTTTCAGACTCCTTTCTGGAATTAAACATCTGGGTTATAAAGTGTCTTTGCACAAATAAACCTGAGTCCCATTCACCATGCAGCAGAAATGGAAGGATTGAGATGGAATGGGATCAGCAGGACTCCTGCAAGTGCCAAATTAATGAAAAATGGATAAAGAGGGATAGAAGAGTCAGGGAAGGCATCAGGAAAACAAGGGCAGCTGGAGAAGTGCATAAATACAGTGGTTGTAGAGTAATAGCACAATACCAAAACAAGCCACCATAACCCATTTTGTCAGCAGGGCTATGAATAGTGAAGGAGATTATAGTGAAGGGCTATGAATTTGTGTGGGAGATTGCCCCCTCTTCTGGAGGTGTTTAAGGCCAGGCTGAACAAGGCACTGAGCACCCTGATCTAGTGGGAGGTGTCCTTGCCTATGGCAAGGGGGTTGGAACTAGATGATCTTTAAGGTCCCATCCAACCCAAACTTAGTCCTCCTGTCCTAGGAAACTCTCTTTTCCCCAGTCACCTGGGCTTGTGGGGGCATCAGCATGAGAGCTCATTACCTGCTGATATGTGAAAGAGAGGTTAAAGAGAGCATCTGTTGCTCATTTGGTGGTCAGCTCAGCCCAAACCATGGCACCTGCTCATACCTTAATTACCTATTAACACAAAGGCCTGCAGCAGAGCCACAGCTAACAGAACTGCTGGTTACTCTCTCTGAGGAAAAATATTCAGCATTAGCTAATCTGTATGTTCCTCAGGCTATAATACAGACAGTACAATGGGGCTCTTAAGTCTCAGTCACTACTAGTGACCAGCTCAGCAGCAAACATCTCTGCTGAGGCATCTTTTTCTCTTTTGATGAGTCCACTCAAAATGATGCTTTTTATCTCTGCACAATACCCAGCACAAAGATTTCATTTAAGCTAAGGTTCAGAAATTACTTCAGTACTAGTTCACTCTGTGTCTCATACTTGCATGACAATAAAGCTTGTGACCAAAGTCACTCCTGGCCCACCCTTACATTAAATGCTCTGTTGGAGAGCATTTTTCTTCCTTCCATATCCCTCCTGGTAAAACAGAGCTGGTTTCTGTGACTCGGTGGCTTCCAGGCACAGTAGTTGTTGGTAACAAGGTGATTTTGTTAAGCATCAAAGGAAGGCAAGAGCAGGGCTACCTTGCTGCTGTGCTTCAGAGGCTGCTGGTGGGAGGTAGCTGTGCATGCTGATCAGGGCTCTCTTCCCAGCAGGAGCTGTGTAAGGCAGGGAGAAGAGGACCAAATGGCAACTACCACTCAGGATGCATTGTAAAAATGTCACTAATTCCCTCAAGAGTTCTGTAGGTGGGGAGATAACTTTTCCAGCCTCAGACTTATTAATACACAATGTAATGGGTCATACTCCTGTTACATTACATGTGTTGTAGGTGTTTTAATTTTATTTTCCCTTGTGGATATCTGCAAATGTGCAGGGCTGTAACCATAAGCCTAGGCTGGTACTGTCTCAGAGCTGCTAGCCTTCCCTACTTAACTTCTCAGGCTTAGTAGCACATTAACCAGAGCTACTCAGCTTGTTTGATGGAGCTGACTCACTCAAAGTGGGCTCAGAATGTGGGCAGAGCAAGTTCACATGTGCTGCAAAATACCATATAAATATATCCATGGGAAACGGAGTGTAAGTGGGAAGGTTGGGGTGTTGCTGAGAAACACAGCTCCCCAGTATCTCTTCTTCAGCCTCATGCCTGGGGCTAAAAAGCAAATCATACTCCAAGATAGTGAAGCTGGACAGTAACATGTATTTCAGCAAGGCCAGACAGTTCCTCCCACTGCAGTTGCAAAGCACTCAAAGGAATGTGAATACAGCCATTTGAGGTGACAACCTTTATCATGGCTGGAGTGGTAGCTAGAAGCAAAAGTGAAAGAGTGTAGATTTAGAGCAACCCTTATCCAGAAAACCTGCCTGCTCTGCCTGTGTATATAGTACACTTGAGGTTGCATCTGCATCTGAAGGAAATCACACTGTTAAATAAACCCACTGGCAAGCCACAGATGGACCACACAGAATCAGAGACAGAGAGAAATAAGAACCAGAACCAGACTCTGGAGACAAATCAGCTTTTTACTGATTAAGTATCTATAAAACCTATAGTGCTGCCTATCCACTTTGCTTCAGGGGAAAAGCAAGAGGAAGGTTAAACAGACATCTTCTGGATTATATGTGAAACACAGTAGTTGGCAATCTCACCTGCCAGGTCATTATTTAAGCTAGATGTTTGTAATGACCCATTTTGCTCTTAAAATTCAATAATATAGGAGGTTCAGTTTAAATAGTCCCATTTAAAGTGCATGTTTCATATCTCAAGATTTTAGTTCAGCCAGTGCGGTTACAGAATAGATCTCTTTGTACACTACATAATATGTACGTGATTAGTGGCTTTTAAAAGAAAAGGTTACTTTGCCCTGTGGCTTGGCAAGAGCTGCCTGGTTAGCCTTCACCTATTCTCTTAACTCTGGAGGAGGAGAGAGATCTCTCTGTGCCACAGCAATCAAGACAAGCTCTGATGCAGGCAGCCAGCATTGCGCTGAATTTCCTTCCTGCAGCACTCTGCAATAATAACTGCTGTAATTGCTTGAATTGTAAAAAATCACAGGAAAACATGGTACTTTTCTCACCCACGTGTAGCTACCTTCTATTCATCAAAAGAAATTATTGCTTTGCTGCTGTAGATGTGATTTATATATTACATGCCCTTGTGAACTTCAATAATGACAATCTCTCAGTCTCAAAAGAGTTGAATTACAGAGCACAGGAGTGGGTTACACAGAGAGTCCAGCTATCTTCACAGCAGCCCATTTTAATCTACTTGTTATCTTTCTCTTCAGGGGAAACTAGTTATTAAACTTTGGAGCAGCTGGCACTTGTACTATCTCTTACTTTGACTGGTGCTTTTCTATTAGCTGCAAACTGTGGCAAAGATGAATCTGAGAATGTTAACATGGGATACACACTCCAGCAAATATTAACTTCTCCCATGTAACAGATGGTTGTGTTTGTATTTCCTTATTTACAAAGGGCATGGGTCACACCATCATGGCTTTTGCAGCATTAGACAGCCTTGGAGATCTATATCTGAATGAGAAACAAATGTTTCTAACCCAAAATTTCCCTGGTTTGACAGCAAGGGGTGAAACAACACACATGGTGTCAAACAGTGGCTGGCTTCTCTAAGGAAGGTGGAAACTGCTGCAGTGAAGGGGATTGCAGGATTTCAGTAGCTCTCTCTGAGACAGGGAGAATTTGTTCTGACACCACCAGCAGCAATCTCTGTTCAGGACTTCAGATCAGAAATTTGATGAAATCTTAGCCTAACTAAGCCTCACCCCAACTCACCATTTCTCTCCAGCAAAGGAGCCAAATAAGCTTCTCCAGGAGTTAGCTTGCTTTGTCAGTAACTGGGTTATGACAAGACCATAACTGGTCCTTCACTAGAAAATGCTGACATTCCTCTGCACAGATTCCTATACAATTTCTGACACTCAGTTCCTGTCTTTAGTGTCACAAGGGATGTGTGATGCTCAGCTTCCTCATTATCTCCTCCTCCAGTAGGAATAAGGCTCTTTATGTTGTAAGCCATCAGCGATCAATCAAGCATAAACTGGGCTCAGTAATTGTTAGCTCATCCTACCCAATTTTCTGAGAAGGCAGAAAACAAGAACACTTCTGTGAGGTTCATTGGCTGGGAAGATGGGTTACTAGTCTGCCCAGCAGGTTGGGATTTGTTATACAGGAGCCATGCCCCAGAGTTATACGTAATAGAGTCAAAGCCCCAAGCAGGAGTATGGTTTTCCTGGGAATAGTCAGGCATTTTGCAGTGACTCATGGAAACTGGCACAGCAAAGAGGATTGCAGGATTTCAGTAGCTTTCACTGAGAGTGGGAGAGGGGGGAATTTGGTCTGGCACCACAAGCAGCAATTTCTGCTCAGAACCATTTTGTCTAAATTCTTTGCAGGACTCAGGTGCCTGAGGAGCCTCATTTCACAGCAGGGACTGAAAGATCTGACACCTTTTTATTCTAGAAAGAGAAACAGAGCATTATGTGATTACTGGAGTAATGACTGGAAGATGTGTAACCCTCTGCAGCCAAATAGGCATGCTAAGTAGCAGAGAGAGATCCAATTGCATCCAAATGGCTATGGATATTTAAAATGTTTTTAGGAACCTTTTCAGACAGAAGGGCTGAACACTCTTCCTCTAATCCTATAGAGTTATTGCAGCTTTTTTAAAGATAAGGAGGGAAAATTGTTCTAAATCACATTGGTAGAGGGAATATTGAAAAATATCACATAATCCCATCTTGAAGCTTTCAGCAAATGGGACATGTCAAAGGAAGTGGGTGGTTGTGTAGGACTGTGCCTTTACCACCTTCCTCCCTCTAGTTTCCTTTATCTAACACTGAGTTTGTAGAGTGCCATAAATGAGAACAAAGGAAATGGTTGGAAGTACAGATGCTTGTCACAGGATAGTGAAGGAGAGCAGTATCAAGATCCTCAGGCACCACATGGTTCCCCCAGCTCCGATGGCACTTTCTAGTGAGTGGGAAGGCACCAGCATGGTGCACATTATTATGCCTCATCCAGAGAAATGTCCTTTAAGAGGCTGCCTGCAAATAAGATCAATCTGGCTGAGTATGTAAGGGGCTTTATGTCATCTGTACATTGCCCTTCATTGTTGCAGGTGATCTAGTACTCTGTGGCTCATAAAAATATAAACCATTTTGTTTGAGAAGGACAAGTAAAGGGAAAAAAACAAAGCAGGACCCAGCTTTCCAGAAAATTACTATTAATATTGTAGGAAGATAGTTTACATATTTGGGAATACATGCTCCAAGAAAAAATTCAGAGGCACAAAATTCTGTGAGGGAACAGCTCCACTGGGATAAAACATCTTGGATTTTTAATCTGTTTTGTAAAAGCCTGTGTTTAAAGTCTTAGAGATAGACAAATCTAGGAGCCCAATAGTGGCATGGCTACCACAGCTCTATGTTCTGGGGTCCTACCAGCAGTGAGGCTGAGCATGAAATCCCAGTAGGCACACACACAAGTGTATCTATATATATCAAGTACATATTTGCATATGTGCTTGTCTAGCTGCCCAGATCATCAGAAATACAGCACTCACACAAATTCCAGCAGCACCAACAACCTCATCTTCTTGTCCTCTTTGTCTGACCAGGATGAAAGTCTGGTGCAGGAAAACATGTATGTACACATAGAATCTAGATCTCCACATAACTGACCTGAGATATCCAGTCTATCCAATGCTTGCCCTTGGATCCCCTGGTTTCCCAGATTCTTTAGCCTCAGGCAGACACAGACATGCATAAATGGATCTCTCCAGTAGCTGGTCCAGAAGTGACTTGACAATATTGCTGCGAGGCTTTGTGGAAGAGGCTCTGTACCCAAGGATGACTGCCAAGCCTCAGCTTGGAAGCCATGGTGGAAACCTGGATAGTTCCCAGCATCTGTGACTGGACACAGAGTGGAAAACCCTGTAAACCAGGGCAATCCTCAGCAGCAATCAGACATCAGGGGAGATGCATCTTCAGAGGCCTTGGATAGGTTTCTCACAACAATTGAGGGCAGCATCTTAATTTTTAATCAGACACTTGCATAATGACCAGTTCAATTTGTTTACAACCTGCCTGAGAGTCCCTGTAGTGTCTTCAGCTAACTTAGAGCAAAAAGAAAAAATAAACTTAGATTGCAACATAACTGCATACATTAGCAAACTCTTCAGTGCCTTGACTTTACAACCTCAGCATGAGCTGCTCTTTCATGGCTGAAGCACCAATGTTTCTCCCAAATGGGATGGGAACTACCTGAGGTGACTTTCAAAGCCAGCTGACTAGTAACAACTTTTAAAGTGATGACTGCAGTGTGATCACAGTCCTTGGGCTGGCATTTAATCTTTCATCAATTTGTTTCTTTTACCCTTCTTTTTCCAAATGCAAATACATGTTGCTTGACAGATTTCTTTTACAGATTGTCAGATCTCATGATACTGAAATAAATTGTATAAATGAGCTCTAAGCAACAACAGTCTTCCTTTCTTCTGCCACAGTCAGCCTGATCTAGCCTCAGTCTCACAACTGAGGAATGAACATCTGTGTCAAATTCAGCACAACTTGTGACATGGCTTTGCTTTTGAATGTGTTTAAGTTCTTAGTGGCTTACAGAGTTGCCATTTAGCAGCTGAACCCTCAGTGCTGCCTATGTGCAGGCTTAGCTGAGGTATGGATTTATCAGGCTACCGGAAAACAAAGGGCATAGTTTCACAGTTGCTTTAAGTCAGCTTAGCCTGGCACATAGATGAAGAAGAGAAAGAATTCCTCCTTACCAATTAGTGCTACCCAAGGGTGTTCACCTCTCTTTCTCCTTTGTGCCAATACTGGACATCAAGCCAAAGCATGATTAAACAAGTTCATGACTTTATTTCACCTCAGCTACTATAGAACACATAGAAACAAAGGAGAGTTACTTAATGCTGGTTATACCATGACAGTGCCAATGCTTACTAGGAAAGCAGGACTGTGTCCTTCATTGTGGTACAGACCTAGAGTGACCATAAACACTCACCATAGAGTGCATTAGTCCTCCCACTGGGGACACCTGCAGTGCCACACATGTTCCTGGTTGTGTGGCACAGGAATTCATACAGAGGTATGGAAACCACTTCTTTCCCCTTTTTCTCTCTCCATCTGTCCTTTGTTGCTAGGTGAAATGCCAGATTAAACTTGTCCTGGAAAATCTTCCTGAAGGGCCAGCTGGGTTTACACTATGTGTCAGTGTCTGTGTGGTAGTTCAATACAAGGAAATCCTTAATAATAGATATTTAAGATCTGGTTTCTCCTCCCACACTGCAACTGGTCAAGTGTAGCTCTGATCATGACTGTGGAGGTACACTGCTGGGAAACATCTCTCAAGAGAGACACTCTTCAAAAGGATAATGAAAATGCCTGCTCTCACTGTTTTACTCTATTTTTTCTAGATTTTGAGATTTCTTTCATGTGAGCAGCTTCTTTTTCAGAGCACACAACACTATCTGTAACAGTATGAAGTTATCCAGCCTAAATACAGCAGTGTTCTTATACTCAGCTTGATATCTCCCACTGGCAACATAAACCCATTTATTTCTTGACTCATCCTTTCATTAGCTATAATCCCATTGCATATATTATTCATAGAATCATATAAATTCAGTAATATATATCAGTGGCCTTTTTTTAATCATCCTCACATCAGTCTTATTTTCCCCCCAATCTTTAAATCAAGGGTGGGTTTTTTTAAATTGATTTTCCACTAAGACTCATTTCATTTCACTTTCTATAATCTGGTAAGTATGGAGCAGAACAAAGGGAATATTCAGGTCTACTTATATGCAATTAAATAGAAGTGATATATCCATGTCTTTTATAGATAGTTTTAATTTTCTCTGCAAAAACAACTAACCTTACCACACTGAAACTCTTTGCAAAAGCAAAGTAGATTCCCCCAGAATGAAAAATTAAACTACCAAGGTATAAACATGCCAGGTGGGAGTAGTTATTATTTTTTCCTACATACCAACTATCAGTTCTGATAGACACAAGTATTAAGCTCATTAACAGTTACAGAGATCTATATTCAGATATATAGTAAAAAAAAATTAAATAAAATTGAAACTCCATGCTTTGCAATAGCATTACCTGACTCAAAGAGGTATCAAAGTGTCCCCATAGTTGAGGTTCCATTCCACCACAGACCAACTGGTGTGAACTTAGACAAGTCATGCTTACTCTGTACTCTGTGTCTATTTTCTCTAAAGTATAACACTTTCTAAAATTTCCCTAATATGTGGGAGGAATATTCTTTGCCTTTATGTGACTTTGACTGTCCTTCTGACCAGATAATCTCCCTTAGCTATTCCTGCATCAGCCATGGGGCTTCTGACTGAATCAAAGAGTTTAAATGGTAATGAATTTAGAACAGTTTTTCTAATGTTTAAATATAAACACTGAGTGTCTAATTTTAGTCTAAATTTAACCCATTCTACGACATTAGGATACTGTTTCTTACCACAAAAATAATCTTTGCACAGAATGTTTACCATCATAATCTAGTATTTCAAAAACTCTAATAGTACATTCACAAACAAATATTTTCTACTTTGTAAGTTCAATATAGAGAGATGGAGCCTCTTTGAGCTCTAAATGTGAGACACAGCACCTCTCAAAATTCAAATCAGTGAATCTCTTATCCCCATTGGCTACTTAGCTTCTTATTTGGGACATGCAATTTGAGGGCTGAGATTTAACAAAGCAAAGGAAGATTCCTTCCAGATGGAAATTGTCTTCACTTTAGTCTGGGGACAATTATTCTTTAATCTCTCCAAGGCCTTTAAATAAAAGTTCTCCCTTCCAAATCACTTTTGCTTGCTGCTGAAGACATATGAAGTGCGTTAAGGCTAGCAGGAGACTGATCTCCATTTCAGTTAGCTCATTTACATATTTTAAATTTCTATTTCCTTAGCCTTGATTGCCTATGACCCTTCTAGGCAAGAGTCATCACACCAGAGGATTTACACTTTATTCCTGCTTGATTACAGATTGAATTCTCACCTTATTCTTTCTCTGAATTTTGGTTAGTTCTTCTCTTCTTGCCACGAATCCCTCATCTTCCTCAACATTCTTACATCCCATCTGCTTGTTTCTATGCTGCCAGTCTCTCCCAAAAGACATAAATCTAGCCAGGAGGGTTGGAACTACATGATCTTTAGAGCCCCTTCCAACCCAAACCATTCTATGATTCTATGAAGAGAGCATATTACACAGACTTTGATTCATTAGCTGTCTTTTGTATACTTTTAGACAAAGACTTTTAGACTTTTTAGTCTACTTATTTCAAGAAAAGGAAGGAAAGTGGAATAAAATGGCCCTTAAGGCATTATTTAATTCATTATGCTGCTTTCTTAGGCGTTTGTGGCCAGAAGAGGACATTGAGGTTCATACAAAGTGAACACAATAGAATGATTTTCCAAGGTATCCAACAGTTCCAGGGAGTTTAGGTTTGCAACTTTTCTACAAATCTGGCTTTTCTTACAGAGAATTTGTCACTTTGTGAAGGGGCTATCTGGTTGCATCAGCACATTGTCTCTGTGTAGTTCTAATTCTTCTGCCCAAAGCTCTTCCAAGTTTGCAGCTACTGAGCAGAGCATAGAAAACAAGCATGTATTTCCAAGGTACTGAAAGGAAATAATGCAAAATGTTGCTGATTTTAAAGGAAAGGAAGAAAAACTTCTAGCAATAGAGTAAGAGGATCAACATCTGATGGCTGAAGCACAGATTTCTCTCTGTCCATTACTGGACGAAACAACTGCCCATGTAGACCCAGGCTTATGAAAGAACTGTGAGACGATCCACTCTGACTGTGCAAATATGTTCTCCCTGCCTACAGGAAAGCATAGCACTGCACAAAGGAGACTACTTTTGAAGTACACTTCCTTAAATGTTGCCCAAGATTGAGAAAGCACACTGTAGGAAGAAGTTCTTCATTGCAAGGGTGGTGAGGTACTGGAACAGGTTGCACAGAGAGGTGATGGAGGCTGCATCCCTGAAGACACTCAAGGCAAGCCTTGATGAAGCTCTGAGCATACTGATAAAGTACAGAATGTTCCTTCTTACTGCAGGGGGTTGGTCTACATGACCTTTGAAGATCCCTTCCAAATCTGTGATTCTATGATTATTTGAGGAAAAAGGGATCCTACAATGTACAATTCAATGCTTCCATTGCTATGGAAAAAAAAAAGTGAGGTGATATTTTTCTTCACATATTCGTTCAGGGAGGTCCAAGACTTTTCAGCAGAAACAAGTCCCCAGGGACAGGAGCACAGTGCCAATGTCAATACCTGCCTGAGAGCAGAAGCCATAGGATACTTCAGGGTTTCAGTTTTCCTTGGAAATATATGGAGAGTGCACAGCCTCAGCTGGAGAGCAATAAAATGTAATTCTCTTATATGAAATGTCTTGTGCCACCCCATAAGAACTATTTGTACTCCTCAGTAGAGATTTAGCTTAAGTCATATGTCTCCAAGGATTTTTTCCTCTAAGTGAATGCAACTGGGAGGTGGGTTTTTTCCACTCAGCTGGGAAATCTTTCTCAAAAGGTGAGGATAAAACTCCTTCTGTCATAGTTTTGCCTACAAAACATGAGCAGAGAAGGGAAATGGCAATACTCTTGTTATTAGAATGAGAAATACATACAGATCATGATGTAAAAAATACTACTGATAGATTAAATCTGTCAATTTTACCAGGCAAAAGAAGCCAAACATGAAGATACTCATAAAAATACAAAGCATCATGTCTTAACTTGCCTAGAAAAAATGAATATTGTGAGCCCATCTTACTGAACAAGCCAGGAACAAGCTTTTAAGTGGAAACAACAAATGCAATTTCACCTGCTTGCTTAACTAGAAAGTAGAATATGATCCTAATCTTTCAAGTGTCCAAAATAAAAAAGCCAACATAAATGCACAAGGCCAGCTACTCTACAGCAACTAATAGAACACATGACACTTAAAACCCTAATGGATGTTTCTAACATAGAGATAGGTTAGATGAATGATATTTCTGTGAAGATTATATAATTTTGTGCTGGATAAGGGAGGGAAATATTCATAAACAACTCAATGAATTGTGCATCTTGCCTCAGCATAACTCATCAGTAATTAGAGGCATACAGTTGTATCTAAATCTAAAGATCAGCTGCAAGGGCAGATAATTCATTGCTCCTCGTACTGCTAAGGAAAGCTCGATGTCTGATGTGGGAAACGCACTGCAACTGAAGGAATCCAAAAGTACATATGTTCATTTCCATGGAAATGCTTTGCATTTGCATTCTATTTGTAAGATTACTGGCCTAAGCATTCTTCTTGAAACTGCTTATGAGGCTGCAATATTTAAGTCATCCAGAGAGGATGCTGCATTTCAGGGCACGTCATAGAGAGCTATTTTAGTTGAATGACTGTTTCTCATTCTCAACCACATGCTCATCAGCCCTAAAGTTCTTCAGAAAGTGGCTGCTCCATGCTCTCTAAAAATCACATAGTCCTGTACTGCAGAGAAGAGTTGTCTCAGCTCCCATTTACAACTGCTAGGAAAACAAGACATCAATAATTGGGATGCCTTGCCTAGGACAGGAGTAAGAGCCATTCCCCTTCAAGATAAACTAATGCCCTAGTTCTCTTTATCCTGTGCCCTTTTTAAGGATTAATGTATTTCTATGCAGTTTTCCAAAGTTGTAATTTGATTACAGAGTTTCTGTTCAAAACTTCTCAGATAACCACATCTGAAGCCTTGATATCATTGTTTAAATTTATCTACCTGAAAGCTTCAGCTGAATTTTGTTATTCTGACAAGAGGTTTTCTAGACAAGGGTGATGAAATTAACTGAAGATGAGAGCCACTAGTGAAGATTTTAATCAAGATTAATAACTGCATTGTTAGGAGTTGACAAGGTGTATGAACACAGTGATGTTTTCACCTATTCAATCTTTTAATCCTAAAAAAAAGAACCAAGACTTTAGCCTTACTGCAGTTATGGTGAGTGTGAAAAGGTCATTAGTTTGGTGAGGTAAGAGGAGAGTTTCTCAATATTTATGCCCAAAGACAGGGGGCAAAACTCTACCAGGAGAATCCCTAGATACTTTGCAGAGAACCTGACACTGATGATGCATTTAGGGCTTGAGATAAACTGATTTCTTGACAAGCTGGATACTAATTACAAGGCTGTGTGGTGAGAAACTCTATGTCCTCTAGCCTGTGGCCACCATCAGGAAGCAGCAGCTGCTGTGCCAAGATCCAAATTAAAGTGAAATCTACAGGTCTCTTTAGACCATTTCCACCACTCATATCTGATTACTAAATCCAGTTATCACCCTGAGACTCCCTGAGATGTCAATAATCCCCTCCTATAAATATTTTCTGCTCAAACATGGGGTCCTTTTTCTTCGTATATAAATAAGATACCTGCATCTGCTCCCCTTGTAGCATCTTCTCACCTTCTCTTTTCCAGCCTGGCACATTCAGGTGTCTGCTGACAAGCTAAAATCACCATATAAACAGTAGGGGATGGGAAAAGGTTCTGAGGATTGAAGCAAAATGGATAGTTGAGCAGACAAAGCCCAGACAAGAAGGGAAGAGAACAGAGAATGCTTTGGAAGGTGTTATTTTGCTTTCCAGACACATCCAGTAGTTAACTTTAAAATGAAAATATCAACTCTTTCCATCCAATAGCCTTTGAGTTTTCGGCTTCCAAGTAAAAGAGCAGACACACAGCCCTGTGCTGGCAGACTGCTAATGGAGAAATTTTGCAGAGAAAAATTGAAAGGAGGAGAAACTTGGGTAACAGCTTGTATTTGGTTTATGTGACGAGGTTTTAGTAGCAAAGGGTGATGCAGGGGTGGCTTTTATCAGAAGAAGCCAGAATCAGCCCCCATATAGAGCAAAGCCAATGCCAGCTGGCTCCAAGATAATCCAGCTACTAGCCAAAGCAGTTCTGGGATAACCAAGTTAACAAAGGGCAAAAAAAGACCGTGCTACATCAGCTGATAGGAGTGTGACTATATAAAACAGCTGTGCAGACACCAAGATCAGAAGCTATGGCTGAAGGAAGAATTTTTCCAGACAGCCAAACTGCTTTATCAAGTTTTTGGACTCATGTAGCTTATCCCTTCTTCCTCAGATGTTTCCAGCTCCTTGGAGATGTCAAACCACACGTGGTGTAGACATACTTTAGCGCAGGCACAAAAACCCTTGGTAAAAGCGGAGACAGAACAGAGGAAGCAGACCAGGATTGAGGACCTGGCAACAAGACCATCAAAAAGCAGCCATAAATGTTTCTGAGGGTGAGGAGGAAGGATGGAGATTTTTGATCCTTTTTTCTCACAGCTAGATAGTTAACTGCATCTATGGATTTTAAAAGCATATTCTGCCTCTTTGTAGCACTGCAGGCCTTTGCTTCTTGTAGACATGCACAGGAGCTCAGCATGGATTAGCTAACCCCAAATGATTTGGAACTCATTACATACACACTCTGTACCGAGTTCACTAAAATAAAAGCAGCAATACTTTTTATTTCAGTCTTCAGGAGGGAAACTTCTTCCTTCCTCCACCATAATTGACATGCTTTTTCTTCTACAGCATTTTTGAGCGATGGTTAAGACGACACAGGCCAATGCTAGAAGTTTACCCAGCAGCCAATGCACCCATTGGACACAATCGGGAAAATTACATGGTCCCCTTCATCCCCCTTTACAGAAATGGAGAATTTTTTAAATCTTCAAGGGAGCTGGGATATGACTACGAGTATCTGCAGGAACCAGGTAATGTTGCTGTTTTAGGTGAATGTCTAATTTGTTCACTATAACTTGGAACTGGCCTGTAAAATGAAAAGATATTAAAATAAATCATTCCATTACAGATTTTTCCCTGAATATAGTCACAGAATATACCTGCTTCTTTTTACATTTCCAGTCTGATACAGAGTCAACAGGATACAATAAGAAAAGTTCCAACCAAATATCAGTCACTGACACCAGTGCTATAGAATCATAGGACAGAAAGAGGGACAAGTGCACAAGCCAGGTATAGCTTGTTTTCAAAGAAAGTGGCTGGAGGAAAGCAGTAAGGGCATTACTGGTTGGCCAACAAGGCCAGCCAAATCCTGGGTTGCATCAAGAGGAGTGTGACCAGCAGGTCAAGAGAGGTGATTTTACCCCTCTTCTCGGCACTGGTGAGACCCCACCTGGAGTATTGCGTCCAGTTCTGGAGCCCTCAACACAGGAAGGATATTGAGCTATTGGAGAGGGTCCAGAGAAGGGCCACGAAGATGATCAAAGGGTTGGAGCAACTGCCCTATGAGGACAGGCTGAAGGAGTTGGGGTTGTTCAGCCTGGAGAAGAGAAGGCTCAGAGG
>VZTY01017712.1:9131-47217 GCA_013400935.1 Turnix velox
ATTAATTTAATTTATTTTATTTTCATTTTTCTTACCTTTTTTACTTTTTTGGTTTTTTTTTTGCTTTTTTACTTACTTTTTTAACTTATTTTTTTACCTTTTTACTTATTTATGTTATTTATTATGATCATTAATATACATTTATTATGCTCTACTTTTCCAAATGGTGAACTACTATTACATGGCCAGTCAAATCCTAAACATATTTAGACCCTGTGAGGGGATACCATTAGTATTTTCCTTCCGGTTTTACATTTACTTAGGTGTTAGTATGTAAAAAAAAAAATTTAATTTGTCTTTGGAAATGCAGAGCTCATACTGCTGCTTCACTTAAGAACCAGGAGGGGTTACCATTGGGATCAGAGACTCCAATTTTGTTATGTAGTAATTTGCAAACCCAGGTCAGGAGGAGAAGAGGGCTTTCATGGTCATTTGCTCATCAGTTTTATTCCAAGAAATGAAGAGCTTTTGGCCTGCTTTTTGATTTTTTTTATCTACCAGTAACAGCATGCATTTGGATGCCAGGTCCCTTTTCATTAAGAGTTTGAACTTGCTGATTTGATTTTATTGGTGGCATTGTTGAAAATGAAGCACTGTCCTTTCAAGTGCCCATTCAAGAGGCTCCTAAATTCAGGTCCTTATATTAAATGACCTCATCCAAATTAAAGTTCATTTGGGGGCAGTGGGAGGCTCTGCTGCCAATTGATGTGCTTGAAGAAAAGTCTTTCCATTAACTGTCTGTCTTGACTTATTGAGGCTAAATCAAAATGCCTTTGTCATTTGTATTTTTTAGTTCTCATGTGTTTTGTTTCCATGCAGGAAGTGGTGCCACCAAGTTCTCACACAGGGTTTTCAGGCTTGCATTTACCTTTCGTTGGGTTTACCTACACAACTGATAGGTAAGCAAAGCAAATGTTCTTTATTAAATTTATATCCTAAATGCAGCTGCTTCTAGGAAATTCTCATTCTCAACATGTAGAAAAGTTGATGCCCTGTAGGTGCTCCTTCTTCTTTATTTTTTTTTTCCACATTTAGATAATTCTTGCCAAGATAGAGATGCTTTTGTATTAAATACTCAAAATTTGAATTGAAGGAAGGTTAAGGGACTAGATGTGTTGCTTAAAATTAAGTATAAATGTGCTCTTTAGGCTATGAGTGGCTGAGAGAAAGTCTTGTTCCACACTTCTGTCTGCCTAAAAGGGTTTGGAATTAGTGCTTTGCTCCAGCCTTCTGCTGGGAGGTTAACTTTGACCATCTGACTTCAGAGATCCCTCAAACATTAATTATTTCTTATTTTAAGGATATTCTGCCCTGTTTTGTTACTCCCCTGGGGTGTGTTACCTCCAGGAAATACTATTTCATAGAATCATAGAATAGTTTGGGTTGGAAGGGATCATCAAGTTGGAACTTTAAGGTCCCTTCCAACTCAAACTATTCTATGATTTAACTACCCTGACACTTGCCCAATGGTAATATTTACTGCACTAATTATTCTTGTAAACTTGAAGTGCTTGTTTGATGGAATCCTAGTTAGTTCTTGCTGTAGATTGCTGGTTTTATTAAAATCCTCTTAACTCACCTATTTGTATTTTACTCACATGTTTGTATTTTAGCTCTTTATCTGATAGAGGCACCTTAAAGAGTGCTTTGCAGTCTGACCCTGTAACCAAAGACATGGATGCCCAGCGGGAGGTGAAGAGCACTTCACAAATTGAAGGTTATGAGAAGAAAATAAGGAAGCTAGAGCAAGAGAAGCAGGATTTGAATAGGAAACTGCAAGGTTTGTGGCTCGTGTTTTGTTTGGATCCTTAATTCTGCTCGTTAGGAGGGACTGGAATGAATTTTACTGAGAATCCCTTCCTTCCTTTTCTGATTTTGTAGAATCTACACAGACAGTGCAGAACCTCCAAGGTCCAGTGTGTGTTCCACTAAATGCAAACCGTGATAAGGAGATTAAGAAATTAAATGAGGAAATTGAACGGCTGAAGAACAAATTAACAGGTGAGCCTCTGGCAATTACAGTCATGCAATTTATTTTGCTGCTCCTAGTCATGTTTTATGCTGCGTTTTTGCAACACTGAGAATTAATGCTCTCCAGGTGCTAAAAAAACTAAGTGTTTTGGTTTAAAGCCTCATTCAGTATTGAGGCATTTCCTTTTTTTCCAGATGGGGACTTAACTTATTCTTCTAACTTGCTTGGCCTGACAGCATGTACTAGCATGGGAAGTCTAGAGTGTGGTGAATTATGTGGATGAATCTACTTAGATATTTTCTGTGATGTTCATTTCCCTAAAGAATCTCAGGGGATCTCATTCTCTGGCTCCTCCTTTTTGGGGGGGAGTATTATTTTGGATGGATTTTACTTGGAAGGGTGTGTAGGAGACATTGGGGAGAAAAGACAAAGTTGCTCTTTAGTTACACAAGAGGACAGGTGGGGGGATGTGTAATAGTAAGGTTTAGATTCGATATTTGAAAGAATTTCTTCCGTTTGAGGGTGGTGAGACATGGGAAAAGGTTGTCCAGAGAGGTGGTGAAGACCCCATCCCTGGAGACATTCAAAACCAGGCTTGCTGAGGCTCTGAGCAACCTGATGTTGTGCAAGATGTCCCTTCCAGTCCTGTGATTCCATCATTCTAATCCACATTTAAATATTTCTGAGCCCCTGCTCCCTTGCTGTTTCTCTCTGGTGAAGCTTTAATTAGGAATCAGTGAGCACTGCAGGAAAAACAAATCCTGGCATCTGTCCCGTGAGGAGACTGACTCATCCAGATCACTGAAAAGCTGTTGCTTGACAATGCCATTAGTTTATCCATACAAACCTCTTCTTGGCATCTCATTCTGAAGTGTGAATCAAGTGATGAAAATAAATGGTAGTTCTGAATCCTGATAACCTGTTTGAGAGGTTTACAGATCCCTGTAGTGTAGCATAAACAAGCTCAGATGCAGATCTGCTTTTCCACACACTTGTCACTCCCCCCCAAGTTTGTTAGTATACCTCCTAAAAAGGTGCATCCACTCCAAAAATCAGCCCTAAATAGATTATTGTTCCAAACAGAAGTAGTCTTATGTATTCTGGAATTAAAATGGAGTCAAGATAGTTAGATAAAGGTGTTACTTCTGCACATGGTTCAGTTTATCTAGCTCTTCAGTCCATGATACCTTGTTAAAAATAATAAATAATATAATCAATAGTATGGTGTGGTTTAAAAAGAAGGAAGATTCATTCATATGAGGTGGCATGAAATGTTGAAATGGAGAAAGGAATAATACTTGAGTTATTCCAGCAGTGCTGGAATCCCTAAATACACAGGGTCAAATATGGGGTTTTGCAATAGAGATCAGTGGAACAGGATGGAACCAGAAGATCTTTAAAATCTCTGCCAACTGTAACCATTCCATCATTCCCTGGTGCTCCTAAAAATAGTCCTTTCCTGTCTTCCTGGATGCACTAATGACTGACTGTAGCCTTGCTGCTTGTCATATAACAAAATACTAAAAGTCATGTCATGAAATGTCATAGAATGAAATTATATACTAATGAAATGTATATATAATGAAATAATACATTAATTATATATATATACAATAATGTGCTTAAAGGTCATAGACTTTTGGAGCATTTCTTTAACTGTCTGAGAAAAAATAAAATTATTTGGAGGTGTCAGTGCCCAAACATTGCCAGAAACAACCTGGCATGGTGGGAACAGGAAAGAACTTGGTTTTCCTACAGTGATGCCTGTTTGCTTGAGTAATCTTGCCAGGTTTAGTGTGTCAGTTTGAGAGCAGTAACCTTGAATATATGTTCATCCCCAGATATAGGTAAACTGGAAGGACAGCTTGCAGATGCAGTGGCTTTTCGGCAGGAGCATGAAGACTCCATACACAAGCTGAAAGGACTGGAAAAACAGTGCAGAGTGCTGAGGCAAGAGAAAGAGGACCTTCACAAGGTATTGATCCAAACATAGATGCAGTAGGAATGGTCACAATGTAATTATACAACAGCTCTGCTGCCATGTCTTCCATTTTTGTGTTTTAAATGCTGCTTTTTATCAGTAGGGCTTCTGGAAAAGCTGAGGGAATGATTGATTGTGAGAGCATGGAGAGACAAGACAAGGGACAAAGGTTTTAAACTAATGCAGAGCAAGGTTAGACATCAGAAAGAAATTCTTCTCCATGAGAGTGATGAGAAACTGTCCCAGCTTGCCCAGAGAGGTGGTGGAAGCCCCATCCCTGGAGACATCCAAGGCCAGGCTTGCTGAGGCTTGGAGCAACCTGATGTAGTGCAGGTTGTCCCTGCTCACTGGATAGTTGGGCTGATGGTCTTCAGAGATCCCTTCCAGCTGTGTGATTCTGTGTTAACAGTAGACTTCTAAAGTAGCTTTTCTGTTTTGGAGAGCTGATGGATAAGGAGCAGGAAATTTTCATTGAGAACCAGCTGAATATGTGCCTGCTGTGTGCCCAGCTGACCAGGAAAGCCAGTAGCATCCCCACTTGTATTAGTAAGGTGTCCAGAAGGATTAGGTCAATGGTCATCCCCTTGTACATCCACCTTGAATATTGAATTCAATTTTGGCCTCCTCATGTGAAGAAAGACATTGAGGAGCTGGAATGGATCCAGAGAAGAGCAACAAAGCTGCTGAAGGAGCACAAGTCTTATGAGGAGCTGCAGGGGGAACTGTGGTTGTTTAGTCTGGAGAAAAGGAGGCTGAGGCAAGAACTTCTCACTCTCTAAAACTAGCTGAAAGGAAGTTCTCTCAGGTAACAAGTGATAGTATGAGAGGGTAGGTTCAGGCTAAAGAAAGAAGTTCTTTATGGTGAAGCAGAATAACAGCTGTCTTGGTGTGTTCCTGCAGCTATTTACCTAGGAGAAGATAGAAGAAAGTGTAAATTAGTAGTTAGAAGAAGTATTTAAAAGTTACATGAAGTTATTGAGCTTTCAAGTGCATCGAGGTCCTTTATGCTTGGAAAGAACACACAGAGTCCAACTAACTCTTTTCTTATTATCTCTTTATTCTTGCCAGCAACTTGTGGAAGCTTCTGAGAGGTTAAAGATGCAATCCAAAGAACTGAGAGATGCCCACCAGCAAAGGAAGCTGGCTGTGCAGGAGTTCTCTGAGCTGAGTGAGAGGATGGGAGACCTGAGATCCCAAAAGCAGAAGCTGTCCCGGCAACTTCGCGACAAAGAGGAGGAGGTGGAAATAAGCATGCAGAAAATTGATGCCATGAGGCAGGACATCCGAAAATCAGAGAAGATCAGAAAAGAGGTAGCTGGAGAAAACAGCCCACAATGAGATGTTTCAACTCTGCTTATTCAATATCTCCTATTTGACACTATTGAAAAAATTTGTTGCTTTGTCCGTCTGTAAGAAACGTACCCCAGTAACTCTTCTGTATAACTTTGCTACAGTTTAAAGACAAAACTGATCTTGAATTTGTTACAGAATGTTTTACTGATGTGTCAGGAAACCAACCCAGTTCTTTGTTTTCATTCTACTAAGGCTGATTTTAATCTGGAGTAGACAATTCTTGCTGTACACCCAGCTTCTTAGTTCTTGATTCTCATAGAATCTGACTCACAGTCAGTTGGAAACTTAAGAACTTTAATACTTTAAGGTTGGAGTTCTCAGATTTCTTTTTTTTCTTCATTTCCTAACAGAATTTTTCTCTTGAGCTAAAGTGTTACCAACTAGATATGTTATTTTCCTTCCTCAGTAGTTAGTCATTGTAGAGAATGTCTGTGATATCCTTAAGCAAGTTAATTTCCAATTAGAATTCTAAAATTCTAGGCAATTTATGATTTTGCATAAGATGAAATAGATAACCAGAAGAGGGCATAAGGAACAGCTGTTAGTGTTTTAGTCCCTGAAAAAAAATCATTCAAATTTCATATATTCTTTGGGTGAAGTGTAGCACGATCTTTGATAATTAGAACTGTGGCACCTCATCTCTAGACATTTCTAGGGTTTTATAATTTCCTGTGTTTGTTCTTGCACATTCCTCTGTTCTCCCCTTCTGAACAGCTCTATCAGTCTCTTCAGAATATGGTCTGTAAGCTCATTATCTTGGCCCACAATTCCAAAGAATGGATGTAAATTGGAAGAGGGGAGATTCAGGCTAGATAGAAGAAAGAAATTCTCTGTGTTGAGGGTAGTGAAACACTGGAAGAGGTTGCCCAGAGAGGTTGTGGATGCCCCTTCAGTCCCTGGAGGTGTTTAAGGCTGGGCTGGATGAGACACTGAGTAACCTGATGTAGTGGGAGGTGTCCCTGCCTATGGCTTTGGGGTTGGAACTTGATGATCTTTAAGGTCTCTTCCAACCCAAACTATTCTATGATTGTCACAGTGCTGCCATGTAAAATAGAGATAAAGAAAACCTGCTGCTCACACAGATGCAAGTATGAAATGAATGAAGTAGCTCTGTCTCATGCTGAAATGGCTGAAAATTCCTCTTTTTACAGCTGGAAGCTCAGCTTGAAGAAGTTGTAGCAGAAGCATCAAAGGAACGCAAGCTCCGGGAGCACAGTGAGGCTTTCTCCAAACAACTGGAAAATGAACTGGAAGCTCTAAAGGTTACATGTTGGGTTTTTTTTGACAAATATTTACTCACAGCTCAGGAGATGCCATAGCTTTGCCTGCTCAGTTGTGGGAAAGTTAAAAACTACAGCATTACTAGATAACTGACTTGAAGCGCTCAAGTTTATTTGCCTTTTTTCTTTTACTTGACTTTAGGATCTCTGAAAATGTCCAATTTATATAAATTCTTAGCAGACAGTAGAGCAGTGTGGCTCAAATCTGTTTTCTTAGCAACTCACTTGAAGCCCTTAGAAGCAGAGCAGTCACTTCTGGGGCTCATTGTTTGGAGTCACCTTTTAAATCACTTCATTTCCCAAATAAAAATTTTTCCCAAGTGTTTCACCAGTTGGAAAAATTCTGATTTTCAATTGTATCCCCAAAATCATAGTCTCTTCCTCATAGTTTCTCTTTTTTTCCTCTGCAGGTGAAGCAGGGAGGCCGGGCTGCAGGTGCCACACTGGAACATCAACAGGAGCTTTCCAAAATTAAGTCTGAGCTGGAAAAGAAGATCTTGTTTTATGAAGAGGAGCTGGTCCGACGAGAAGCCTCACATGTTTTGGAGGTGAAAAATGTGAAAAAGGAAGTCCACGACTCTGAGAGCCATCAGCTTGCACTGCAGAAGGAGATAATGACCCTAAAGGATAAATTGGAGAAAACAAAGAGGGAGAGGTGAGCTTTTGGGCATGATTCATGAGCTGAGAGTTTCATTTTTAGCATAGCATATCATTTCAGGTTGTTATTTCGCCTTAACTCTGTTTATTCCTCTTTGAAAACCCCAGTCTGCATGTTCAGCCGTGTTAAAGACTTCAAGTGTTTCTATTTTTTTGTCCTTTTTCTTAGGAACAGTGAAATGGAGGAAGCAGTAGGGACAATGAAAGAGAAATACGAGCGGGAGAGGTCTATGCTCTTGGAGGATAACAAAAAGCTAACCACAGAAAACGAGAGGGTAATTATTTTAGGAAACATTTCTAAAGCAAAATCTAATTCTTACTCCTTTTATTTCTGGTGTTGCAGTAGCCAGCTCACTGATCAGAGCAGGATCTGTGAATGCTCTGAATAAAACACTTGTCATTTTTGCCACATAAATGCCAGACATCTGGCTAAATGGTGCCTTTAACATCTCTGTTCTGCACTTCCTGGGACTGATTCCTGCAGCTCAGAGGGCACTTAAACCTTCTGATTTCTGATCCTTCTCATTTCTTCATAAAGGCTTTGCAAAGAAGGAAGCATTTACAAGGGAACCTGCCTTCCTGATGGCTTACTGTTCTTCCTCACCCCTCTTAATGAACTCCAAGCTTAGTTTTTCTTCTCCTTTCTTTTGGATTGCCTTTTTGTGAGCTGGCAATATGTTCTTCTGTGCTCAGGAGCTATTTTTCAGCTCCACAAAACAAGAAGCCTTTCCAATTCTTTGATCCCTGTTAAATATTCATATAACCCAGGGTGATCTTGCTTGTTCAGATTCTCTAAGTGTGGAGACATCAACTTAGCTCAAAAATCTGAAACTGACCTAAATCACAAGTAGAATAATTTTTTTGTTTGTTTGTTTTGTTTCAGCTCTGCTCTTTTGTGGACAAATTAACAGCACAGAACAGACAGCTAGAAGATGAGCTCCAAGACCTGGCAGCAAAGAAGGAGTCTGTTGCTCACTGGGAAGCTCAGATTGCAGAAATTATTCAGTGGTAGGTGCTGTTTAGAGATCCAGATTGTCACTTTTGGAATATTGATTGGCTTTTTATTTTTTAATTGATGGATAGACCCTTTTCTCTGTGTCTAGGATCAACAAAAATATGCAGCATTTTTGAGTGTTGAACTATTTCTCAGTTCTTCTTTCACAACAAGTGAAATTTTCAGATGTTCCTAAGTAAAAAGGAGAGGGGTTTGATGTCAGCTTGTTTCAGTGGTGGCTAAATCACCCCATTTGGAATGTTTTGATGAATTAATTCAGAAGGATGATTTGGAAAGTCCATGCTAGCACGTGGAATCTCACTTAGCTGTCCTAAACACACCCCAGTACAGCTGCAGGTTACTTCTTCCCTCTGTTACCTGCTGGTTTTGCAAGTTGTGTGCAGGTATTTTGGGCTTGCAGAACAAGAAGGACTTGAAGGTAGCCCTTAAAAAAAATGAGAGCAGGCAATACGCACATCACTTGCCACACAATGGCAGTGAAATCTCTGCACAGCTGATGGTGGAAGGCAAACTTCAGTTTCCTTAGCAACTGCCACAATCAAGAGACTTGGAAAACAAGATGTAATCTAAAGCAGGATGTATTCAGGGAGAGTTTTTCCTGCTCTGTCCATCTTTGTGTGTCCCTAAATCTGGTGCAGGCACCAGTTATTTGATGCTACAAGCCATAAAGTTCTTCAGTAACCATTTTTTGTAACTGCCCAACAGGGTGAGTGATGAGAAGGATGCTCGTGGCTATCTCCAAGCTTTAGCTTCCAAGATGACAGAAGAACTGGAATCATTGAGAAGCTCCAGTCTGGGCTCTCGAACACTGGTAAGAAAATGGGAAGCATTCATGTTGTCTTAGGGGTGGCCAAGAAGCTACGTTTTTAGTGTCAGCTGTCTGTTCATAGTGGGAATTCTTTTCCAATAAATCCTCAGCTCTGCTTTCCATTTTTTAATGCAGATTATCCACCCCCCTTTCCCTTCTTTCTTTCCCTCCCCTCTTATTTTTTTTCTTTCCCTCCCTCCTTTTTTCTTTCTCTCCCTCCCCCCTTCTTTCTTTCACTCCCCTTCTTTTTTTTTCTTTCCCTCCTCCCTTCTTTCTTTCTTTCTTTCTTTCCTTCCTCTTTGTTCTACAAACATATGGTCATTTTCCAACTCTTGTGTATCTCAAGGCTGGATTATTTAAACTTTTTTATGCTTTTCTTACTCTTGCTACACTTTAGTGTGTTTTACATTAAATATTGGCATTTACCTGAAGTTTGAAAGCCCAGTATTCACTGGACAATGCAAATTTTACCCTCTTTTCTAGATCAGAGAAAGCAAACCAGCCATTTTCAGTGGGTTCCCTTAAGTTTGCCTTCCATGATTCATTATTTTGGTTTCCATTACATAGTGCTAGTGGTTTAATCAATATAAAAATTGCCCATTGCTTCCATTTTTGTGTGAACATTGTCTGCCTATCAACTGATTCCCATGCAGCAGGCATACTGGCCATAATAATTAAATGGGCAGTCTCTGAACCAGTGTGAAAACTAATTTATGGCTTTTGAAGAAGAACAGAAATGCTTTTAGAAATGCTTAGTATTATATTAATGATCAGTAACTTCCTGCAACAGGATCCCCTTTGGAAAGTGCGACGCAGCCAGAAGTTGGATATGTCAGCCAGGTTGGAGTTACAGTCTGCCCTGGATGCAGAAATTCGTGCCAAACAACTAGTTCAAGAGGAGCTGAGGAAAGTGAAAGATGCAAACATATCTTTTGAAAGGTAAAAAGGGCTTAGTTTTTGTTTATGTTTTTAATATATTGCTCGAGACTGCTGATTAGAACAGTGATAGCTTTGTGCCTGGAGTGTTGGTCTGCCAGAGAGATCCCATGGGTTGTATCAAGAGAAGTGTGGCCAGAAGCTCAAGGGAGGGGATTTTGCCCCTCTACTGGGCTCTGGTGAGAATCCACCTGGAGTTACTTATCCACTTCTGGAGCCCTCAACATCAGAAGGACATTGAGCTGTTGGAGCAGGTCCAGAGGAGGCCACCAAGATGATGCAAGGGCTGGAGCCTTATGGGAACAGGCTGAAGGAGTTGGGGTTGTTCAGCTTGGGGAAGAGAAGGCTCAAGGGGGACCTCAGAGGAGCTTCTCAATACCTGAAGGGGGCTACAGAAAAGCANCAAAAAGCTCTTCAGGTAAACAATTTACTGCTATGAATAGCCTGGTAATAGGACACAGGTCATGACTACCTAAGGGGAAAAAAATAAAAAAAAGCATAAAAGCAAATTCAATCCCTTTTGTTAGCTGGAGAACAGATATTTTTATGGAAATTAAAAGACAAACTAGAGCAGGAATAATTTTGTTTGTCAAGTATCAGCAATAATAGTAGGGGGCTGAAGTTTTCACTATCTAGTCAAGTAGCAAGATGAGGGGCAAAGTAAAATTAATCAGCCTTAAGGGAAAAAAAAAAAAACTTGCAAAAAACCACCATCACTCCTCAAAAAAAACCTGAACCTAAAGCATTTTCCAATAGTCTGAGATGTAGGACCATAAAAAAACAACCCTATGCACTGACATTTCTGCCTTTGAGCTATTTCAGACTGTGTTTTGATCATATTGTGTTGCTTTAGTAAATTAAAGGAGTCGGAGGCAAAAAATAGGGAGCTGCTGGAAGAGATGGAAGGTTTGAAGAAAAAACTCGAGGAGAAATACAGAACAGATTCAGGTAATTAAAGTCACTGTGTTTTAACAGTGTTCTGACACCACCCTGCAATGTTGTTTTTAGCTCAGTCTGTTTGTTCTGCTTTGACTTCTAGGTCTTAAGCTTCCAGACTTCCAGGATTCCATTTTTGAATATTTCAACACCTCTCCTCTTGCACGTGACCTGACTTTCAGAGTGAGTCCTTGTGTAAAAGAACTGTGAAAAAAATGTGGAAACCAAATTGCAGTTTTGTGATGCACAAGGGCACTGTCTGGCACATTTAGGGCTGGCACAAGGGGCAGTGGTTTGAAATTAGAGCAGGGTAGGGTTAGATGAGATCTTAGGAAGAAGTTCTTCCATCATGATAATGGTGAGGCACTGGAAGGAGAGGTGGTGGAAGCCCCATCCCTGGAGACATTTAGGGCCAGGTTTGCTGAGGCTCTGAGCAACCTGATGTAGTGCAGGATGTCCCTGTTCACTGCAGGGGGTTGGACTAGGTGGCCTTTGAAGGTCCTTTCCACCTCTGTGATTTTATGACACATTGGCCAAATCAGTGTGACACCCAGTGGATGTCAGATGGCCTCACATCTGTCACCTTTGGGAAATATTCCCAGAAGCTCACAATTATTTATTCTTTTCCTTATTTAGATTCATCTCAAACATTTGGCTGAAATCATATAAATTCTTGGGTTGTTTTTTTTTTGAGAGGCTGGCACACCCTCTGATAAATCAGGGATTAAGTGCTGTTGAAAAAATGTTGCAGGGAAGGGTATTCACCCAGTTCAAGGAGTGTTCCAACAGATATGTAAAACTCTTGGCTCCAGATCTTAATGGGGTGGTTGGAGTAGAAAGAACTGGGAAGGGAATCAGAGGGATCCACAGATGTTGGTATAATAAATTTTCTGGTGGCACACCCTGTGATCCTGAGAAAACTAATCATACAAATCCCAGCTCCAAGTGGGTGTTTGGCTTTTAAGGGTTTGTGCTATTCCCTGAGGAAGCTCTTAAATGCAACGTTGAATCTCATTTCCTCACTTCATGAACTCTTGATCCATGAAGATTTTCTGGGATTTTTTTTTGGTTTTTTTTGTTTTTTTTTTTTCAAAACATGGAGGCAGTTTAGGATAAAACCAAAGAGCTTGAAGTGGAAAGAGTAGTCTGTGTTACGTTCACAGAGCCCGAGATAAAGGGGCTCAGTTTAAAACCTTGTAAATCTGGTTAGATTTTATATCTGAAATGTGTACTCTCTACTTTTTTTTTTTAGTTTAGTTTAAATATTCTTTCCCTCAGTTTGTCTCTGTTGCTAAAAGGTAGCCTGTGGGAGGTGTCCCTGCCTGTTTCAGGGGCTTGGAACATGATGATCTTTAAGTTTCCTTTCAACACAAACTATTCTGTGATTCTATGATATTTGCATACAAGTGTATGTGCTGACTTTCTTGCCCAAACTAGATGGGTGAGGTGGACAAAAGAGGCAAAAATGTGGTGTAACCTGTGTTCTGAAGAATAATTTTTATCTACTGACCTCAATATTTTAAAACTTTGCTTCACAAAGTACCAAATATACTTAAAAAACACCTTAGAATGCTTAGTGGTGTGATTTAACCATGGTTTTTGCCAGTATTAGCTCAGTGGTTGGACTCCATCTGAGAGATCTCTTCCCACCTAGATAATTCTGATCAAGCAAATAACAGCTAGATTTCATTTTACAGCCCATGCAGTAAATATAGGGTTGCTATGGAAGTGCAAATACCTCTTTGTGATGAATTAGATTAAAATTGCTGACACTGTATTTAATGACTTCCATTAAAGATAGCCTGTGTCATCTGCTGGGGGGTTCATTTAGCTTGAACAAATATCATTTGCCCATACAGAACATTGTATTTGTTTAGCCTGGTAGTGTTCTCTCTGAAGTTTTCCTGTTGAGTGATAAGTGATCATTTTTATCCCCCCTTATCCGTTACAAAGGATTCTGTTTCTTCCTCGTCTACATCCTCTCTGCTAGCCTTTTGGGAAGAAGTAAGTTTTTGCCAGTAGTTTTGTGTCCTTCTTTTGTTATGACCTATCTAGGACCTAGACCTGTCTTAAAACTAGATACTTTGCTCCCTTAGATCCTCTCTACCACTTAATTCACTAGATAGACCTAGTTTAGTTTTCTTTTAATACCCCTTTACAGGCACACTGTTTTGACTACAGCTAAAGCTGAATCACACTTAGCATTTTCAGTTAATATTACCTAATGGTATAATTAGATCTTAAATGGCCCAGCCCTACCCATCACAAAAAAAAAAAATTTAAAAAAAGGTGAGGATATTTATTGAGCTAACTGAACTCGAGCCATCTTCCTGTCTAAAAAGGCTGGAAGTGAGTGATTCATTACTCCTTGCCTTCAGTGCTAATTACATCACTGATGGGATGTCTAATCTGCTGTTTGTTAATCATGATTTTCATTATAACCTCCCTGTACAGTAGTACTGTATCCTCCTTCCACACCCAGCTGCTTTAGCTCTGCAATTGTAGCATAGTTCCCCCTTGTGCTGGCAATTAGTAGCTGCTAATTTGGAGTGTGAAGTTGATAGAAGGCTTGTAATGGATGGTAGATTGTAGTGAAACCTAAGGCATCCTGACTCAGCAGACATCATTCCTTTCATGGCAGAAACCAACTGTTTGCAAGAACTTTGTTGCACTATCTTAAGAGTCTTCCATTGTGGCTGCTGTGTGCTAGAAAAATCCTGGTGTAGTAGTAAAGCTGCTGGGAGAGATGAGCTGCTTTCTGGGTGGTTGCCAAGCTGCTCAAAAACCCTCCCATACCTGCCTGGGAGAGATTAGACACAGCCACGCAGGGAGAAGAAGAAGACAGGATGAGAGAGTTGGGGCTGTTCAGCCTGGAAAAGACAACAAGGATATGGGGACACATCATAGTGGTCTCCTGGTACCTGAAAGGGCTACAGAAAAGCTTGGGAGGAGAGACTCTTTGCCAGGGCATGGAGGAATAGAAGGAATGGTATGAAACTAGAGCAGGGCAGGGTTAGATGAGACTTTAGGAAGAAGTTCTTCTCCATGAACACAGTGGTAAGACACTGGAACAGGTTGCCAGAAGAGGTGGTGGAGGTCCCATCCCTGGAGATATTCAAGGCCAGGTTTGCTGAGGCTCTGAACAACCTCATCTAGTGCAGGATGTCCCTGTCACTGCAGGAGGTTGGACTAGATTGCCTTTGAAGGTCCCTTCCAACCTTGATTCTATATCCCTATGAGGTTTTGCATTTCAGTACTTTCCAGCTTTTCCATCAGGTGGCAAGGTTTCTTTTAAGGGAAGAAATTTATTTTTGGTTTTTTGTTGTTTTGTTTTGTTTTTTTTTATCAGAGTGGGAAGCACTGATGTATGGAAATGAGCACTGATTTGTTTCCATGATGTTGATGTGAGAACACTTTATCAGCTCTGTGGTGTCTAATGCAATATCTTTGCTGTCCCTTCTTTTGCAGACCAGTTCTGTTAGTGAGCAAGAGACACAGGGTCCCAAGTCAGAAGTGTCACCTTCTACTTCAGTTGTGCCTGCAGAGCAACAACAAGAAGTAAGAGAGACATTATTTTCCCCCTGAAGAGTAATTCACTACCAATTCTCTGTCTTGTTCTTGAGAGAAGCACATTGCAGCATTCTTTGTGAAGAAAGGGTTGAATGTTGCTTGTTTGCAGTGTGTTGGTGTGAATTGCACCTTCCTTGGGGACAGCTGCAAATGAAACCTTCTTTGCTGGCTCTGTGTATGTTGCTGTACCTCATTTTCACATGTTTCCTCTACTGGTGCTTGTCTGTTAGTGTGCAGGCTTTCCTGTGAGCTCTTTTAAAACACACTCTGCTGCTGTTAAATTGCTTATGACACTTAAATTCTTGATGATTTAAAAAAAAAGAAAAACACCAAACTAATCAGCAAAGGATACAAGCTTTTGCCACCCCAATCTTGAAGCAAATTCTTGAAGCCTCCTCATTTTGCTCAATTCCAGTTTTTTGTGATTCAGGACCCAATTCGGCTTCAGAGGATGCCTGCTGCTCCTTCCCCCACCATTCAATCCATTTCTCTAGCTGTACCAAAGGTAGGGGGACTGTACTAACCTTATTTTAAAGAAAAAAGGAAAAAAAAACCTAAATAACATTTATGAGTTAACCCTTCATGTTTGTTCTTGTCCTGTTTAAGGTTGGTTGTGTGTTTGTTTATTAGTTCTCTGTTTCTAACCAAATGTTTCCAAATGCAAGTGGAGGGGGTTTGATTAGTCAAAAAAGGGTTGTAGGTTTGGGTTTGAGTTTAGAAATAAAACTCTTGGGGTTGTCTTTGCAAGCTGCATTGGCTAAAAAGAAGCCTGGGTTTCACTAATGTGCTCTCTGAAGCATTTGGAGGGTGGTGAAGGGAGATACTTGCACTGCACAAGCACAGAAGAAAATAAAAAGCTGATTTTTATTTTATCTGACTGTTTCTTTCAGCCTAAAGCTCATCAGCTCAACATCAAGTCGTTCACAAGCCCCACTCAGTGTAGTCACTGCACCTCTCTGATGGTGGGATTGGTTCGACAAGGCTATGCCTGTGATGGTGAGTCACTTAAACTTCTTACATTTCCAGCAAATCCCTGCAAAAACCACCCCAAAACACAAATATGCTCCCTCTTGGTGGAGGGAAGGCAAGAGAGAAGTGGCTGCAGCTGAATGGTTTGTTCTTTTGCATCATCATGATCAGACAAGCAATTAATTCTAGTTAATTCTGCTGTAATAGAGTGAATTAGGAGGGGGAAGGTGGGGAAGATGTAGCTGTTTTCTCTTACTCTAATGGAAGAGATTACAGGAAGTCTCTGGTAACATCAACATGTGTCTGTCTGGTTTGTACTACCCTGATCATAAACATCTCCTTATCCTGGGAAGGCATTTGCTAGCTTTTTGGCCTGAAGCCTGTCTTGACAACCATCACTTCTTATTTCAAATCCTTTTTCCTGTAGCATGTGTCAATACTGGATTCCATGTTTGACTGTGTGGAGGTTTTTTTATTAGGAAATGCTTCAATGTACCTTGATTTAGATGAGTAAGCTCAGTAAGTAGTTCACAAATCTGTAGAAGACACTGGAGTATAAATAACCTCATTGCATTTCTGTGCCTGGCTTAGTTCTTGGTGACAGTCTCTCCACTGCCACCTCTCATTATCACACTCAGATTGTCTCATCTGCCCTTCAGGCCTTTTTTTTTCCTGGCAGATCTTCCCCAGGAGCACCTATTGCACTGCCAGCACTTGCCCTGGGGCTGCCTTTTGTTTCCTGTTGCTGACAGTCCTAACCTTCTGGTTTCCATCCCTTCCTGCAAGTTTGAAACAACCTTTATTCCCCTTAGTGTAGACATCAGCTTCTCTCCTTTTTCCCTCGTGTATTTTGATTGAGCTTCACATCATTATTAGTTGTCTGAGATCTTCTACTCCACGTCTTGATAGCTACAGGAAAAGCTAGAATCTCAACTGATAACAAGAATAGAGACGACTCCAGTAGAACAGATCTTTGCCATTTTCCACTCCCAGTCACTTGCTTTTCCCAGTTCCTTCTCTTTGTGATAAATAAAACCCAGCTGCACACCAGGAGTCTGGTGGAACCAGCTGCATCCTGTGGATTTTCCCTACTCTTCAGCTGGTGTGCCTTGACATGCACAACCCCAAATAATTGAAAGGGATGAATTTGTTATCTTGGTGAGCACCTAGAGCACTTTGCATGCATGGCTTTTTAGTAACCATAACTCAGAGGATCCTGCTCTGCAACAACCCTCTCTTCTGACTCTTGCCTTGCCCATCAGAAGGAGGAGTTTTTTATTTAGAAGAAGCAGACTGTTTCCAAGTCTTCTGGGTTGCCTTAACCCTTCATAAATACAAATCTAGATGGGCATCCTGAGAATATGGTTTGTAAGGAGCACAGGATGGATGTGCAGCACCATGCCTTCCCAAGCGTACTGGTAGAATCTAAGGCAACTGGGACAAACTAGTTAAAAACAGCCTGTATTCTGGATTTTTTTCTGTGTGAAGTGACCCAGAGACCTCTGTCCTTTGCTGCAGCAGGACAGAGTGGGTACAAAGGGATGTAAATAGTAAGAAAGTGTGCAACAATTGGTGTAGGTCTTTCAGCTCTCAGAGATGCAGATGCCCCTTTCACCACACAGTGTTTCTGTCTCTGTTCCCTGGTTGTTCCTTTATTATTCTTTCAAGTCTTATTGCCCATAAACCCCTTTCTGTTTCATTTGGTCACTTTTACTTTATCTTTGAGGTATTCTGGCCATACTTGGATTAAATTAACCACCTTGTCTCCTGTCACTGCCCCATATTTATGATTCCTCCTTTTCCCCTTTTGTAGCTGGGCTAGTTGCCTTGAAATGTGGACACATTTCCTGCCTTTGGTGGCACTAATAGTCTTCACAGGGCTTTTGCTTTTTCTTTAGAGGGCTTTTATTTATCTAGGTGTGTTTCTTCCCTCAGCATAAGGTGTTGGGGCAATATTTGCTCTGCCAGTTTGAGGGTGGTTGGTTGATTTGCTGTGCTGTAAAAGAGAGGACTGCGTTGATCTCCTGTTCTGACTGACTCATACCTGCATTTCACTGTGAATTTTCTCTTTTGTACTTAGTGTGTTCATTTGCATGCCATGTTTCCTGCAAGGATAGTGCACCTCAGGTCTGCCCCATCCCCCCTGAGCAAGCCAAAAGGCCTCTTGGAGTAGATGTGCAAAGAGGAATAGGAACTGCCTATAAAGGCTATGTCAAGGTAACAACAGCTTTTTCTTCTTGGATGAGGGAAAAATCCTAAATTTTACTTAAAGCTCTGCAGATTGGAGCCTCTAAATATGTTTAAACACATCTCCTAAATTGTCCTAAAGCCTTAAAGGGCTGCCTGTGCTATCTGTGTAACTTATTTAACCTTCATTGCTTTAGATTTGGGAGAAACACTTGGTTTTACTGCAAGAGCTAAAGGTTAGTAGATTAGTAGCTACAGGGTTCATAAGCAACAGTGGGGATGGAAAAAAGCTTGCTTTAAGGAAGCATTTCTGTCACTGATGATATGAAAGATAAACTATCCCTATTGTTTGGCATTTGTGGAAAACACAAGCCCTGTTGCTTTTTCTGATACTTCCTAATGTATTTATTAAACTGTAACAGGGAATGGTTGAACTTGAGGATGGGGAACATGATTGCTTGATTACTTGACATTTTTCCCCCTCTGTTTCTGAAGGGCAAGTAGGATGTGTTGTAATTCCACTGATTTAAATAGAAGCTTTTTCTAAATGTCCCTGCTCTGTGTCTACTCCCTGTGCTTACATTTAATAAGCAATCAGTTATTTATACACAGGTCCCAAAGCCCACAGGAGTTAAGAAAGGGTGGCAGAGGGCTTATGCTGTTGTCTGTGACTGTAAACTCTTCCTGTATGATGTGCCTGAAGGAAAATCCACCCAGCCTGGAGTTGTTGCCAGTCAAGTCTTGGATCTCAGGTTTGTATTTTTTCTGACAGAGGAGAAATCCTCTTTTCTTTTTTTTTTATATTTTTCCTAACAGGAATATTTACTTGAATAAATAAAATAAACTTGAATATCATGAGAGCTCTGCTCTGTATATTCTTAGACTGCAGCTAGGAGGAGGTTGAGGGAGTTGGCTTATTTTTTTACAGCATTAGCATGCTGCCTTCTAGAATCCTTTAGGGAAAACAAATAGTCTTTGGTAAATTGGGTTTTTCGGGGGTTTTTTTGTTTGTTTTTGTTTTTTCCCTGCATTCTGACCTTGACACTGAGTTCAGCCCAGAGCCAGTAATTTCAGGAACATGAGAAAAACTGAAGTCCTCTTCAGGAAAGCACCAACTAATTTGCAGTGCAAGTGGCTCTGACCCTGTCTTCTCACAGGAGTCATTTTCTCATCGTGAACCCTCTGAGCATTTGCTACAAAAGATCTGATCATTGATCAAGAAGGGTTTTTTAAAAAAAAATATTTCAATTTATGGAAATATCAGAACGGTGTGAGGTCTTTCAATGTAACAGCATCTCCCAGCTCTGCTGAATAGAAAGTTTGCCTCACTAGCACCTGGATTTATATCTTCCCAGATGGGAAGATACTTCAGTACTGCTATACTCTTCTCATATTTATTATCTGAGAACCTTCAGCATTGACTCTGAGCCCTCTGGCAGCAGGAGCATAGAGGAATTACAGATAACAGCATTGACATCACATCATGGCTTGGAGCAACTTAGCCAAGTCTTACACCAACTGTCCCAATGCTTTGTCTGCTTATTGTGTCTGCCTCTTTGAGTTGTGAGGATTCTTAGATGTTTTAATAGGCATTAACCACTCCAGTACGGGCAGGTTTCAGGAATTAGTGTCATCTTTATTCTAAAATTGGCAATTATGGTGATGAAGGTGGTCCAATTCAGCTTGTGCAGACAAGCCCTCTGGGGTGGAGTGCTCTAAGATGCCAAAGTTGTTCTGATGTCTCTTTATTTTACTGTAATAGAGAATAAACTCTAGATGTTTCAAAACCCCCTTATTTGAATCCCACAAACTATGTTGCCAAGAGCTTTTTTTATGTGATTTTTCTTTTTTCCCCAAAGGCCCCTCTCTTGCTACATGTTGAGGTAGGATTTATTCATTTCTAATGTATCTTCTGGGCTGGAAGAGCAATATTTCTTGCTGCTGATTTGTAGAATAGGTGTGGTTGGAAAACCAAAACTACCCAGAGTCACTTCAGGGGGATGGAGTTGCACCTCCTGAATGCTGTAGAGGCAGACCTAAAGCTTGTGACTTGTTTGGATCCAAGATGGTTAGTCTGGCAGAGCAGTGATGGCTGTTGTGACCTCTGTGCAGTTCTTAGGAGATTGCAGCCTCTCAAACCACTTGTGATACCAGGTAGATTTGTGGGTGTGCATGTGTGTGATTCTCTTGCTCTCTTTTTTTTTTTTCCACCAGAGATGAAGATTTCTGTGTGAGCTCTGTGCTAGCATCAGATGTCATACACGCCACTCGGAAGGACATCCCATGTATATTCAGGGTATGGCAACCAATTTCCTATCCCAGAAAATGTGTATGACTTGGAAAGCATGTATGTTGATTTTATTAAGTTGTTAACTCTTATTAATTTGGCTTTCTGTCTGTTTGAAGGTGACAGCTTCTCTCTTAGGTTTGCCATCAAAGTCTTGTTCTCTGCTCATCCTGACGGAGAATGAGAACGAGAAGAGGAAGTGGGTTGGAATCCTGGAAGGACTGCAGTCTATCCTGCACAAGAACAGGCTGAAAAACCAGGTTGTGCATATTCCACAAGAAGCCTATGACAGCACTCTGCCTCTAATCAAAGCCAGTTTAGCTGCTGCTATTGTAGGTATGTGGGTTTCACTTGTGTTTTATGAGTTGTGGGAAATTTTTAGGTGGGCTTCTGTAATGAGAGCGCTGAATTCCTTCATAGGAGTTTTATAATGGAGTGCTGTCTCCACCTCTGGTGCCCTCAGCACAAGAAGGATGTTGGAGGAAGTCCAGAGGAGGCCACAGGGATGATCAGAGGGTTGGAGGACAGGCTGAGAGAGTTGGGGCTGCTGAGGCAGGAGAAGAGAAGGCTGTGGGAAGACCTCACAGTGCCTGAAGGGGCTGCAGGAAAGCTGGGGAGGGGCTGTTTGCCAGAGCTTGGAGTGATAGGGCAAGGGGCAATGCTTTAAACCAGAACAGAACAGGGTTAGATTAGACAGTAGGAAAAAATTCTTCCCCATGAATTTGGGAAGACACTGGCCCAGTTTGCCCAGAGAGGTGGTGAAGGACCCATCCCTGGAGTTGTTCAAAGCCAGGCTTTCTGATGCTCTGAGCAACCTGATGTAGTGCAGGATGTCCCTGCTCACTGTAAGGGGTTGGACTAGATGGCCTGTGAAGGTCCCTCCAGCTCTGTGATTCTATGATAATGGGGAAGATTTATTAGAATCATAGAATAGTTCGGGTTGGAAGGGACCTTAAAGATGGAGTCCCAGCCCCCCTGCCACTACATCAGGCTGCTCAGTGCATGGTCCAGCCTGGCCTTAAACACCTCCAGGGATTGTGGGGGCATCCACAGCCTCTCTGGGCAACCTCTTCCAGTGTTTCACCACCCTCACCCTAAAGAATTTCTTCCTTATATGTAGCCTGAATCTCCCCTCTTCCAATTTACATCCATTATTTCAGGTATTGAGAAGCTACTCTGAGGTCCCCCTGAGCCTTCTTTTCACCAAGCTGCACAACTCCAACTTCTTTCTTATATCTAGCCTGAATCTACCCTCTTCCAATTGTTTCAGCAGCACAGTGTATATCCCATAAAACATTCTTTTGACCTACTGCATTAAGTTGTGTGCCTAGAAGTTTTCCATCTGTTCAGAGCAGTCTTTTTTGCAAAGATAAGATTGAGTATAAATGAATTAATAGGCTTTTTTTTTTATCCTTGCTGATTTAGATCGAGATAGGATAGCCATTGGTTCAGAAGAAGGATTGTATGTGATCGAGGTGACCCGTGATGGTAAGTGAGGCCATAATGCAGGAGGTAATTATGTATGGAATATGTGCTCCATAACTCTTAGAGCTGTTAGAAGCATAGGTTACACAACAGCCCTTCATGTCAAGTAAGTATTAAACACTCAGCTGATAGATTAGAGGGGGAAGTGAATGTGAGGTATAAAAACTAATTTGGTCATTATCATTACATCCAGTTGACTGGCAAAGAATTAATGGGATGGGTTAGTGGGCATTATGCTGCCACGTTCTCACCTTAACTGTGTTGCTACAGCTGAGAGCAAAATGCTTCAGCACACAGAGCATGCACAGCACACACAGCAGCAGCAGCTGGGTCACACTAAATTATCAGGAATGTACTAAATAAAACTTAAATTGAGGGTGGAAAAATTTGACACACTCTGGCTTGCATCAAAACTGCACCATCAGAGGACTTAAATTGCCTCAGCTGTAAAACAGTGCAAAGAATCAGAGAATCATAGAATAATTTGGGTTGGAAGGGACCTTAAAGATCATCAAGTTCCTTGATGCCTTATCTAGCCTGGCCTAGAGAGGGGAAACCCACAACCTCTCTGGGCAACCTCTTCCAGTGCTTCACTACCCTCACCCTAAAGAATTTCTTTCTTAACAACTAGTTGAGTTTAACTGAATTTAGAGGATTTGGCACTAGTAGAACAGGCTGCCCATCCCTGGAGATATTCAAAGCCAGACTTGATAAAGCTCTGAGCTTTAGTATGTAGTGCAGGATGTCACAGTTGATTACCTTTGAAGGTCCCTTCCAACTATTAAGATTCTGTGATTTTAAGTTAAGGAATGTACTTGTAAGAATCAGCGCAGATTTAAAATACAGTAATCTACTATCTATCCTCTTCTGAGTTACCCTAGGCAATATTAGTTGGTTTTTTTGTCTCTTTGACTTAAAAAGTGCTGAAAGTACCTTGTGAAGTCCACGGACTCAGACAACACTCTAAATCCATGCTTTTTTGGTGGTGTAGGACCTAACAACCATACTTTTCTGCTCGGATTGTTTCTAGGAAAAAATAAAAACCTGATGCTTTCTTCATCTGTATTTATAACCTCTAAGCTGATGTTCTCCTGATGCCTTTTACTCTCTGGGAGTTGAGCTCAGTGATAAAGATTTGTACAATTAGAAGGTGGCTGTAACTTGTCCTACTTTGGAAAATTACTGAGATGCTCCTGAAATCTCCATTTTGCTGTTTTTATTCATTTTCATTCAAGCTTCAGGAGTTAAATGTCTTTAGATTTATACTTGAATGGGGAATTTCAATTTCCTTTTTCAATGCACCTGAAATCTGAATTACAGTCGTGCTCAAACTTGCATTTCAATGTCAAATAAAGGAGTGAATACAGGTTTTTGTAGACATACTCAGCTTGCAAAATCAAATGGAACCAGTGATGCAGTTGTGGCACAAAAAGCAAAATGTTATTGCTGCTCCCTCTTACTTAGAATTCTAAGCCATTGCCCAATTCCAGGAGAAGCTGCTTTGTACATGGAGACAGCACAGATATTTGAAATTCTTTTTAGCAGCAATAGATGCCATTCCTTTTGAGTAAACTTCCAGTGCTCATGATGATGCTGTAAGTGCTTAGATAGAGGCATAACTTCAGACACAAGGAATTCCACAGATTCCAGCACAAATTCTTGCCTGAAAGCAAATTGTACATTTAGTTTGAAAGGTCATTTCATAAAGGAGCAATTATCTGCTTCATAGTGTCACATGTAAATGTGAAAATAAACTATAAATTTCAGTTTTCATGTAACATACATTCTGCAGGAATTTTCTGAGACCAGTGTGTTATGTGTTAATAGCATTTTAATAAATCCTAATATCTTTTTTCATTAAGTAGTCATTTTATTTTTCAGTGTTAATTAACCACCAGCTGCTTATATCAAAGGTCTTTGATTACTTTTTGACAAATAAACTAAAGCATAAGCTGAAGGTGGAGCTAGTTAAAAGTAAAGATCTTTCTTTTGTGAACAAGTTCCAGCAGCTGCTTTTTCAAGGAATATTTCTTTAGACTCATTTATTTGTGCAAGTTGAGGGGATGCCACAAAAGCACTTAGATTGGTGATATGAAGCCTTGTTAAAAGTTTACAAAGCTTGGTAACTTGGCCAGGATGCTAAGCTATGTTTGCATGTAATTCCCAGTTAGTATTTCTTCTTTTGTTATCATTCAGAAATATTTTGAATGCTTTCTGCATGCAGTAAAACAAAAGTGATATTTTAATATAATTAGCTTATGCATAGTTTATTATTTTGAAGTTGCTTAGTCTCTTCTCTTTGTTCCCTATCTCTCTTTCCCTGGAAATGCCAGGTATACACATGATCCCAAAAGGATTGTTTGGGTTGGAAGGGAACTTAAAGACCATCAAATTCCAACCCCCTGCCATAGGCAGGGACACCTCCCACTACATCAGGCTGCTCAGTGCCTTGTCCAGCCTGGCCTTAAACACCTCCAGGGATTGAGGGGGCATCCACAACCTCTCTGGACAACCTCTTTCTGTGTTTCACTACCCTCACTTTAAAGTATTTCTTTCTTATATCCAGCCTAAATCTCCCCTCTTCCAATTTCTATCCATTATTTCTAGTCCTTCCATCCCATATCCTATTAAAAAGTCCTACCCCAGCCTTTCTGTAGCCCGCTTCAGGTATTGAGAAGCTACAAACTGATGTGTAATAACTGCTCTTTTTTGTCTGGCTTGTGTTTGGATTAATTTTCAGACAGCAGCATGCAACACCACAGCATTTCTGATGTTTTTCTTGTTTAACTCACAGCATCTCCTGCTTCCTTTGCAGTGATAGTCCGAGCTGCTGACTGCAAGAAGGTCTACCAGATAGAGCTTGCTCCCAAAGAGAAGATCATCATCCTCATCTGTGGTCGCAACCATCACGTCCATCTTTACCCTTGGGCTTCTCTGGATGGGTCAGAAGGAAACTTTGACATCAAGCTGGCAGAGACCAAAGGCTGCCAGCTGATCACAACAGGAACCCTCAAGAAGACCTCTTTGACTTGTTTGTTTGTGGCTGTCAAGAGACAGGTTTTTTGCTACGAAATCCACAGAACTAAACCTTATCACAAAAAATTCAGTGAGATCCAGGCTCCAGGAACTGTGCAGTGGATGGCAGTGTTCAAGGACAAGCTGTGTGTTGGCTACCAGTCTGGGTTCTCTCTCTTGACCATCCAGGGAGATGGACAGTCTATAAACCTGGTAAATCCCAATGACCCCTCGCTTATCTTCCTCTCCCAGCAGTCTTTTGATGCCCTTTGTGCTGTGGAGCTGAGTGATGAGGAATACCTGCTTTGCTTCAGCCATATGGGACTGTACGTGGATTCGCAAGGTCGGAGGTCACGCATGCAGGAGCTAATGTGGCCTGCAACTCCTCTTGCCTGTAGTATGTATATATGTTTTTCTGTTGCCATATCCCTCTTGCTGCTTTACTTGTCTCAAAATAATCAGCTCTGATTTCTATTTTGCTTTTTTTTGGGGGGGGGGGTGGGGGGTTTTTGGGGTTTTATNATCCCTGGAGATATTCAGGACCAGGTTTGATGAGGCTCTGAGCAACCTGATCTAGTGCAGGATGTCCCTGCTCACTCCAGGGTGGTTGGACTAGATGGTCTTTGAAGGTCTCTTCCAACCCTGTGGTTTGGGATTGGCCTGAGATCTTGGATGCTGCAAGAAGAGAAGCTCTGAGAAAAGTGTCCCTGCCCATGCAGGGGGGTTGGAACTAGATGATCTTTAAGGTCTCTTCCAACCCAGGCCACTCTATGACTCTATGATACATGACACAGAAGAAAGAGCAATGGAACAGCAAATTATATTTAAGGAGAGTGGTCCTGGATGCAGGGCAGTGTAGGGTGCTGGTCTGGAAAATATCTGTAAAGATTTTTTTTCTTCTCTGGAAGAGTTTAGATAGGCACTGAGCAATCTGCAAGGGCCTATGGCAGGGAGGTTGGAACTGGATGTTCTTTGAGGTCCCTTCCAACCCAAACTATTCTATGATTCTATTCTATGATTCTATCTGCTTGCCTGCAGGATGTCTTCTGTGTCCTCTGCTCAAATTACAACAGAAAGTTGAGGCTAAAGTGTTAATGTTGACTCTAAGGGTTCACATAGACAATAATATTGCTGTTGGCTTTATTTTTAGAAGGTGAATTTCCACAATTAACACAAGCAGGCAGTGGGTAATTTTTGAGCCACTCTTGCTCTTTTCAGCTCCATTGGTTTATCAGTTGGTTGGGACAGATGCACACGTGGAGCATTTCTCAGTATCCTGCTACTTTATCATTCCTCATTCCAGGATTTCTATTTGGAGCTCAAGCAGCAATTAAAAGTGTTTTGAATGATTGAAATGAAGAGAAATAGCTTATAGTGTAAATAGTGCACCAGGCAGTTAGATGCTTGTTTGTTTGATGAGTCCAGGCCCTCCCAGCAGTTATTTTTAATTATCTCAATCTGAAATTGTTTGTTTTACTCTGCCCTACTTCTGCAAAAAAGTCAGAAGCAAAAAGCCCAAGGAAACAGCGTGATTGGAAATTTACTTTAAAATGCCAGTTGCCAAAGCTAATGTTTCCTTTTCCTTTATCAGCTTCACAGGTTTTTTTTCACATTTCAGCAATCTAGACATTCAGATTGTTAGGTCTGACATTACATGAAGCTGTTCTTGCTGAAAACATTTTCTAGCATTCTTACATAGATATAGACAGTCTGAATGGCATTGTTTTTTGTAGGAAGAGCAACTTTATCCACTGCTAAAGGAAACTGCATCAATTTGCTTTTCAGCAGCTTTGTCCTCCCTCCTCAGTCCACCACTGATGATGGTGGCTTGTTTTTCTAATTGTCTCATGCCAAATTATCATCAAAGTGGTAATAATTATTCCACTGTTGCAGGTTCTGTTGGGGTGAAGGCCCATATGAGGGGCAGTGGTTTGAAACTAGAAAAAAGCAGGTTTAGATGAGGCATTAGGAAGTTGTTCTTCACCATGAGGGTGGTGAGACCTGTCCCAGGTTACCCAGAGAGGTGGTGGAGGTTCCATCCATCCCTGGAGATACTCAAGGCTCTGAGCAGCCTGATCTACAACAGGATGTTGTGCTAACAGGAGGGGGTTGGACTAGATGACCTTTGAAGGAGGATTCCAACTTTGATTCTATGACATGATGAACTTCTCTAGGATGTTCAGTCCCCTTGTGCTCAGAGAGGCCAAGATCTGGACTAACACAACTCTGTTATCAAGCTGTAGTTAAACCACCTTCATGTTCTGGTTCTGTGCTGAGCCAGTGTAGGGATTGTGGAGCTGCTCAGATGAAGTAAGGCACAGCCCAAAGACTTGAAAACCAGCAAGTCTTGAAGCTGTAGCATGGGCAGACTCAGTGCAGACACCATGTTCTCTCTGGGAACCAGTTGAGATCTCATGAACTCTAACTGGTAAGTCCTGGCCATGGCTACCAGCTGCCCAGCAGAAGCTGTTGGTTCTTCTGTCTGATGCTTTCCCTTAATGTGGACATATTTCATCTATCATGAAATAAATACTTGACCCAGTACAACCCATAAAATAAGTACTTGGTTGTAAATCACCTTTGGGATATTTATGACAGCTATCCCCAAGGCTTTCTGTGAACAGGTTGAAAAAAAAAATAGCACCACAGCCATTATTTTGGTTATTTTAAGAAGATTCTGTGGTGTGGTTGGTGTCCTGCTGGGTTATTTTCCTCTTGTTTATTGAAGCTGTTCTTTTCTCTATTAAATCCCATAAATTTCTAGTAACTGCTCTTTACATCTGGGCACAGCCTTTACACAAGCCAAAGGATGTTGATATAAAGCTCTAGGGATCCCTGGGTCTTGTGTGACCTCAAATAAACTCCTCTGCTGGTACTTTTTATGTTTCCTTTATAAAAAAATATAGTCAAAAAGAAAAGATGGGTAGTAGGCTTTAACTATTGGGACTTTTTTTTTTGTTAACTTGATGAATTCAAAACATATATGAATGTGTAGCTGAGAGAATTGGGGCTGTTGAGCCTGGAGAAGAGAAAGAAGTGGAGGGAGACCTTATAGTGGCTTTCAAGTACCTGAAAGGGGCTCCAGGGAAGCTGGGGAGAAGACATGGAGTGATGGGACCAGGGGCAATGGTTTAAACCATTGAGAGCAGAGAGGGTTAGATGAGACTTTAGGAAGAAGTTCTTCCCTCTGCGAGGGTGGTAACACTGTCCCAGTTGCCCAGAGTGGTGGTGGAGACCCCATTCCTGCAGCTTGCTGAGGCTCTGAGCGACCTGATGTAGTGCAGGATGTCCGTGTCGCTGCAGGGGGTTGGACTAGATGGCCTTGAAGGTCCCTTCCAACTCTGTGATTTTATGATTCTCTGCTAATTGCTAGCAAAAGAGGAAGGAAATGGCCAACAGATCCACATGGTGACTTCATGACCCCCCTGACAGATGGTGTCTGTCTTTCCCCATGCACACAGCAGGTGGATGGTTAGTTTGCTGCCTCCAAGATGAGGTCATCTGCATCTGTACAAGAGCTTGCTGTTTGGCTCCTACCAAGCAGCAGATTTGTTGTGTGGCTGAAAACTTCAGGTGCCATTCTGCAATTTCATGAGGTCACAATTCAGAATTTAAAAATACAGAAGGGGTCAAATTTCAATTTTTCCTTGATGCTGGCAAATCTAGCAGAGACAGGCTGAAGGAGTTGGGGTTGTTCAGCTTGGAGAAGAGAAGGCTCAGAGGAGCTTCTTATTACCTGAGGGGGCTACAGAAAAGCAGGGGTAGGACTTTTTAATAGGATATGGGATGGAAGGACTAGGAGTGATGGATGCAAATTGGAAGAGGGAAGATTCAGGCTGGATATAAGAAAGAAATTCTTTAGGGTGAGGGTGGTGAAACACTGGAAGAGGTTGTCCAGAGAGGTTGTGGATGCCCCCTCAGTCCCTGTAGGTGTTTAAGGCCAGGTTGAATGAGGAGAAACCTGGCCTAGAGGGAGGTGTCCCCCATAGCACGGGGGCTGGAACTAGATGATCTTTAAGTTCCTTTCCAACCCAAACTATTCTATGATTCTACAATTTCTGTTGTTGCACAAAATACCTTTTTGAAAGCAGGGCCAGGGAAAAGTGTTTGAAAAGTTTATCTTTGCACATAGTGAAAAGACAGAAAGGCAGGGGAAGGAATTTTTATTATGATATCAGATGGGAGGACTAGAAACAATGGATGTAAATTGGAAGGGGGTAGATTTAGACTTGACATTAGAAATAATTCTTTACAGTGAGGGTGGTGAAGCACTGGAAGAGGTTGCCCAGAGAGGTTGTGGATGCCCCCTCAGTCCCTGGAGGTGTTTAAGGCCAGGCTGGACATGGCACTGAGCAGCCTGATGTAGTGGGAGATGTCCCTGCCTATGACAGGGGGGTTGGAACTCAATGATCTTTAAGGTCCCTTCCAACCCAAACTGTTCTATGATTCTATGAGTTGTAGCCATTGAAATTTGCTCAAAAGTGTGTGAGTTGTGGACTCCAGAGCCCACACTTGTGTTTGTTTTTAATCTGTGCAGGCTGCAGCTCCTCCTACGTCACAGTGTACAGCGAGTATGGTGTTGATGTCTTTGATGTTCACACTATGGAGTGGGTCCAGACTATTGGCCTGCGAAGGGTGCGTCTTTTTTTTTTTTTTTTAAGATACCTTGGATCTAGACAAGGTATTTCTTTGCTGGGTTTGTGTTAATTCTCTGTTTTCTCCTTCTGAACAGATCAGGCCACTAAACACAGACGGCACCCTCAACCTCCTGAACTGTGAGCCACCCAGGCTCATCTATTTCAAGAACAAGTTTGCAGGTGAGTGATGGGAAAAGGGAGAAGTTACAGGATGCTAACAGGGGAATTTCAACAGGGCTTGTGCATGAATGGCTGGTGCTGGCTTCATCTGGGTCCCATGTGTGTCCTGTGTGTGTGAAATTTGCTTTGTGATATTACAGCAGGAGCTGCCCTCAGTGTGCCAGAAACATCTGACAACAGCAAGAAGCAGATGCTTCGGACCAGGAGCAAGAGGAGGTTTGTGTTTAAGGTGCCTGAGGAGGAGAGATTGCAGCAAAGGAGGTAAGAAGAACTTATTTGCAGGGCCTAACTTGACCCACACAAGCACTGAATGGTAATAGTAAAAAATCCCTCTCTTCTTTTAGGGAGATGCTTCGAGACCCCGAGCTAAGGTCAAAGATGATTTCTAACCCAACCAATTTCAACCACGTGGCTCATATGGGACCAGGAGATGGGATGCAGGTTCTCATGGACCTCCCACTGGTAAAATACACTTAAAAGGGAGGGAGGTGCATGTGTGTTTGTTCTTGCTCAGAAAAAAAGTGAGGATGAGATGTATGGGCTTCCTTCCAGAAGTATCTCTGTGCCAAATTCTTCTTCTTTTTAATGGTTTTGAGAAAGGTGAACCTTCCTGATGTGTGATCCTTCTCAATCCTGTTTTATGAATTGAAACACTGAAAAAAAAAAATAGCTGTCAGTGCCAGGATCTCATTACCAGTTTTGTGAATAATCAGTCTCTCCTCCTTCCTTTTTCTTGTTTGTCACCTCAAAATAACAGAACCAATTTCCTTCCCCCTCCATCCTCTTGACAATCTGCTCTGGTATCGCTCCAACAGGCTTTGAGCACATCTGTCACACCAGCCCTATCTCTGCTGAAATCTTTCTCCAGAGTGTTGATGTCTCACTGCAAAGGCTCCCCTTTGCCTTCCTCCTCTTCCTCTCCCTCCTCTGCTTCCCTAGCCAAGGGTAGGAGTAGCTCCAAGCTGTCAGGAACTGGAATGGTGTGCTGTTCTAGAGCAAAAACAAGGCAGGGGGGGATCTAATGCTGCATCAGTAACTAAAATGCATGTGAGTTGCAGTGCTTTCTAGCATTATTTTCATTTTCTGTTTAACAAATACAGCATTTTGGAGCTGTTTTGCTGTTAAATCCATGAGAGTGAGGCACAAAGCTGTGCTTTTGTGTTCTGTACCCTGTTGTTGAGGCTTTGTCTTGTCCTTCTGAGCTAGCCCAGATCACACATTTGCCCTTACAACAGGAGGAGGAAGGAAAGCAGAGCTTCATAGATGGTTTGCTGGCTGAGAGGTTGCAGTGGCTGCTGTGGGCCTTAGTTCTTTCTCTGTCTTTCTCAGGGTTTGTCTCTCTTACTGAAAATATGTGGATGTGGTCAAGTAAGTTTGGCGTTTTTCTAACAACACTGGGTTTTGGTAATAGCTTCAAAAGCAGGGTAGAGTTTTCATTGAGTAAGACCTGCTGTCTGGGTGGGTTTTGGTGCTGCCTGACAGAGGTGTTTTCCTTTTTTCAACCCTAGAGTGTCCTGCCTGCTGCCCAGGATGAGAAGTCCTGCCCCTCTACAGCCAACCTCTCCCGCCAGCAGCAGAGAAACAAAACCTACATTTCATGGCCCTCATCTGGTAAGGCTGGAAGCAGGTTCTTCACTTCTCAGCTGGAATGGATGGCTTCAACAAGGGGCATAAACCTACCTTTTTAACTTCTTTTCTTTTTCCTCCCTCCTTTTCTTTTTCCTTCTTTCTTTTCTTTTTCCTCCCTCCTTTTCTTTTTCCTCCCTCCTTTTCCTTTCCCTCCCTCCTTTTCCTTTCCCTCCCTCCTTTTCCTTTCCCTCCCTCCTTTTCCTTTCCCTCCCTCCTTTTCCTTTCCCTCCCTCTCTCCAGGTGGCAGTGATGCAGGAGGAGCCATGCCTTCAAGAAGTATGTCTGATCCTGACCAGGAGTTTGACAAAGAGGTAAATTAGCTTTCCTTACATGGAGACTAACAATATCCTCTTTTCCAGTATCTTTCTGAGGGAATACTTGGTAAAGACCATGTTCTTTATGGAGATATTTTCCTTCTACAAGTGTTTTCTCCAGCTTGTAATACACACTGGCAGGTTAGATGTGCCAGCATGAAAGCAAAGCTATGAACACATCTTTTTATAGTGGTATTTTAAGAAGTATTCTGTCTGGGATTAAGCTTTGTAGACAAGGGAAATTTGACTAATTGATGAAATGTCCTCAAAGCTCCTAAAAATGTTCACTGGACTATTAGCATTGAATAGCAAAGTAATGCAACAAAGTCATTTTCTGGGCTGCCTCAAGGAAGACTTTGTGTTTTGTAACTTGAGAGGAAATGTCATTTTCAAATATGTAAAAGTGCTTTTAGCAAGAAGGAGAAGAACGTGCAGGTAATCAGCAAACTGAAAATGTCCTGGCTGGTGACACAGAGCTGGTGTCCTCAATTCTAAGGTGACACGATACAGGGCTTCTGTTTCCTTGATTTATTATTGGTGTAGTTTCTTTTAGGATTTGCTCAAGTATTGCTAGGAATTACTCCTGGGAGGCAGAAGATCTTTGCATCTCTTTCATGCAATTTTCTGGATTTTGAAGGTTCTTTTCCTGAAGGCAGACCATTGCAGGATGCAGAGTCACCCCAAGTCACAGTATTTGTCTAGTTCTCATCACAGACACCTTGTGAAATCCTTTGTGATCTTGGTTAAGCCATGAAAACCATTTGAAAATAGGGATTTCTGAACATGGAATCATAGACTTGGAAGGGGGCCTTCAAAGGGGATCTAGTCCAACCCCCTGCAGTGAGCAGGGACATCTTAGACTAGATCATGTTGCTCAGAGCCTCACCAAGCCTGGCCTTGAATGTCTCCAGTGCTTGGGATTGCTCCAACCCAGGTGCAGGACCTTGCATTTGGCCTTGTTGAACTTGATGATGTTGGCATGGGCCCACCTCTCCAGCCTGTCCAGATCCCTCTGGATGCCATCCCTTTTTTCATGCTGGTTCCTTTTTTTGGTGAATGATTCATACAGCTGTTTCCTCCCTTCTCACCAAACTGGGGATGATTTGGCTGTTTGTATCAGCACATGGATGTGTTCCCAGGCTATAAAACCCACTTAAAAAACACAGGCTGGTCAATCCAGAAGAGAAACAGTTGTGTTGTATCAGGATGGCAAAAGATGAGGAGCCTGGATGATCTTCTGCTTGCCAGAACTCCTGCTATGTTGAAACATCACCTTCAGGACTGTGCTGTGTCTGTTGGTGATAATGGAAGTTTCAAGGCCAGGCTTGCAGAGGCTCTGAGCAACCTGATGTAGTGCAGGATGTCCCTGCTCACTGCAGAGGGGTTGGACTAGGTGATCTTTGAAGGTCCTTTCCAACCATTCTATGATTTTAATCATTTGCATGACCATTTAGCCATGAAACAGTTCTATGAAACTTAGAAGTATCACTCAACCCTAATGTTGGAGTGCGAAGAACTGATTTTAAGGTATCATAAAACTTTTTTTCTTCTCTGTTTTTCATTGACAGCCCGATTCAGACTCCACCAAACACTCTACCCCTTCCAACAGCTCCAATCCCAGTGGTCCCCCAAGCCCCAACTCTCCTCATAGGAATCAGCTGACCCTGGATGGACTGGACCAGTCGACCTGCGACGCGTGACGCTTCCATCACCCTCTGCTCAGCAGGGCAGAGCTGGCTGAGATGCTAGTGCCAAGACTGACACACTCAACCTCCTAGTGTTGTACAAGAGTAATTCTATCCCCAGATTTGTAGATAAACTATGGAAATGAAGAAGAATCCTTTACTCAGTAGCTTCTTGTGCGCTGCTCGGTGCCGGTGGATCCCTTTCCCCCACAGCTGGGACACACTTTTATTGCATAGGAGCATTTTAAGGCCACGCCAGTAAATAGTCTTATTCTTATGCTGAAAAAAAAAAAAGAAATAGAGAGAGAAGGTACTGATAATGTGGCTACAGTATCAGGAGTATTTTTCTATAGAGTGATGTAATGTCTCATGAGCAGGAAATCCTTTTAGACACAATCTGAACCTCTGAATAGGAAATGTGAGCAGGTCCAGTTACATCCTCAGATGAAATACCACTTTTCCCTTTTTTTTCCCAGAACTCTTATTTTTTTTATCTTTCCTAAACCTTAAGGAGAATGCTAGGAAGCTGGAGGTCGCTCCCAACATCAGTAGAATCGCCGGGAAGTTAAAAGAAAAAAAAAAAATCAGTTATAGTTTTGTGGCCTTTTAAATCCATTTAGCCATTACAGCTGCCTAAAACCCTCTTTCTATCTTTCTACCAGCTTTTTAGTCTTGTACATATAAGGGTTACTACCCAAACCCATCCAGCAAGCAGTCTTTTAAAAAAAATTGCTGTGAAAAACAAAGCATATTCCTCCTGGTTTCCTGCCCCAAAAAGCTGTTTCTGTTGGATTTTAGTGGTGTTAAAGCATCATCTAGTTAAAGCAAGCCTTCCCATGGACACCTCACCCCCAAGGTCTGCTTGATCCTGAGGGTGTCACGAAAAAAATGGGAGTTTTGTGGGTTTCCTTGCTTACCAAAGTGGAAGTTGAAGGATGTGTAACTGGGGGTGCTGCTTCTCTCCTTAACCCTAGCCTCACCTGCATGAAGACCCCGTGATTTATTAACCCAGTAATGGATCATGTAGAAAGCTGCACAAACACACTCCTGTATATTTTGCTTTCTGCCCCCACCCCATCCCCTGTGCAGTTGATGGTGTTTCTGCCTGTATATTTAACCTCCTGCTTCCCATGTATTTATAGGTTTTAAGCAGTGGAAGGTTTGTGACCACGTCTCATTAAAAAAAAAAAAAAAAGCTTGTAATTAATTCCCTGGCTGGCATATCCCCCCCCCTTTGTCACTTGTCATACTAGTGTGCCTTCTGTGCCAATGATGATTGACAGTTGGATGTCACTTATTTAAAAATCTGGTTGCAAGGGGCTGGTGGTTCACCAATGTTCTTTTCTGAAACACTGTATAGGACGTGCACTTATCTTTAGTTTGAAACTGAGTGTTCCTAGTCAACATTTAATCCTTGTCACATGAAGTGTTGGGACAGTTCTTGCTCTTTTCCTCAGATCCTTGATAAAGGGGCTCAAGTGTGAGCTGGACACTACTGCTTGGGGAAGGGGAGGGAGGGGGGAATTCTGGTTATTACTTTTTTTTTTAATGTTAAAGTCTTGAGTCTTTGTAATTATTATTGAATTGTGAGAACATTTTTGAACAATTTACCTGTCAATAAAGCAGAAGAGGGAGGTTTTAAAAGTTCACACTCGTCTGTCTTTCCACGGGGGGAGCACTGACAGTTCTGTTTCATCAGAAATTCACTTTGTTCTGGTGGATCTTTTACAAGGAACTGAAGGATGCTTTGAAGTTCCGTGCTGGAATGCTGCAAGAAAGGTGTGTGTTCCTGCTCTTAAATCCATGCTGAGGAGTGATGGAGGTACTTCTGGTGGAACACAGAGCAGAAATTTTGTGTCAGAATCATCAATTTCACCAAGCCACTGGCTCTGTTAATTCATTTTTAAATTATTGACATGACTGGCTTTGTGGCTGAAGCATAGCAAGGAGGCTGAGGGATCTATATGGACAGCTAAAAGGTGGTAAAATAATAAAGACTTTTGAGTTACAGTCCCACAGAAACACTTAGGAATGTTTGAAGGGTTGGGATGTGAATGGTGCAGCCTCTAATAAAGGGATTTTTTTCTAAATCTCTCCTTGTACTCTGGTGCTGGAGGGCTGCAGAGCTCAATGTAGCTGAAACAGTGCCTACACCTTAGAGAATCAGAATCAGAGCTGGAGGGGACCTTCAAAGGCCATCTAGTCTAACTTCCTGCACTCAACAGGGACATCTTGCACTCCATCAGGTTGCTCAGCAAGCCTGGCCTTGAATGTCTCCAGGGATGTGGCCTCCACCACCTCCCTGTGCAACCCAGAACTGTGTTTCATCACCCACATGGTGCCATGTCCATCCACCTTGTTCCCACCACCTGCTGGAGACACTTGGTGTGGAGGGGATATGGGTTGGAAGAGAACATGAGATGCTCCAGAACATACAAGAGCATCATCTCTTTTCTTTTCTTAGGGTTTTTCATCTCAGCAGCAAGGAAAGGTTTATGCTGTGACACATTCCTTTGCTGCAGGATAAAGTTCAGGTCCCACAACCATCTCTTCCACCAAATGCTGCTCAGATCCCGCAGCAGATGGGTTTAGCTCTTGCCTGCCAAGGACACCAAGATACCCACAACTTCAGGGTAAAGATCTGTGCTTGAAGTGACCAACACATGGCAGAGAGGGGCTGGTCGCTCACCCCTGGGCTTTGGGACCTGATGTGATGGAGAAGAGAAGGCTGTAGGGGGACCTCACAGCAGGCTCCCATTGCCTGAAGGGGCAACAGGAATGGAAAAGGGACAGACAGACCAAAAATGATCCTCCTTTACTTGCATAACTCACTCCTTACTGGACTGGTGGCCTCCAGGGAGAAGAAAGTGCTCTGTCAGAGGAAATTTCAGTGTCTTCTGCATTTCCAAAAGTTCTCCTGAGGGCTGAGGAGGACTCTTTAGGTAACCAGCATCACAACCCTGAAGGGAATAGATGATTTGCAGAACTTGGGGAGGAATTCTGCTCGGCCAGGCTTGAAGGAAGGAATAAAATCTAAAAAAAAAAAGGAATAATGTATTCATGCTAAGCAATTAATTTACTTTTCTAGAAGCATTCTCCTGCTTAAATTACAACTGAGCCCTGGCACTGCTGAGTGCTATGATTTAATACCCCCATAATTAAAGACTTTGTTGTCATCCCCAGTCCTCACTGGGCTCAAAAACAGACAAAGCACGTTTTTTTTTTAAAAAAGTCAAAGGCTGATGAGCATGAATCCTCAGGAGAAGGCTTCTATAGGAAGTATGATGGCTCTTGTCCCCATCCCCACAGTGGGGTGCATTGTCCCAAGCCAACCTCTGCCCCTGCTGGACTTGTCCAGGTGGGTTTGGTCAAGGAATTTCAAGGGCTAAAATATTCAACTGGGTCTTCCCCATCACAATAACCTGCACTAAGATGGGTGATTTTGCCCCTCTACTGGGCTCTGGTGAGACCCCACCTGGAGTTACTGTGTCCACTTCTGGAGCCCTCAACATCAGAAGGACATTGAGCTGTCGGAGCAGGTCCAGAGGAGGCCACCAATATGATGCAAGGGCTGGAGCCTTATGAAGACAGGCTGAAGGAGTTGGGGTTGTTCAGCTTGGGGAAGAGAAGGCTCAGGGGGGACCTCAGAGGAGCTTCTCAATCCCTGAAGGGGGCTACNCTCATCACTGGAGGGGCAGTGTAGCAGTGTCAGGGGCTCTGCTTGAGGGGAAGGGGTGCCCAGGGCAGAGGGAAGCAGGAGGGAGGTAGAATGGAAGGAAGGCAAAATCATTGAGAAGTGCCTCAGTGGCGCAAAACCCTCCTAAACATGTCTCTGGGACGTGGAGGGTGATGACAGGATGGGGCAGCAGCTGCAGGGCTGTTGTGGGACGTTAAGGGAAGGCTGGCAGAGCATGTCCCAGTGGTGAGTGATGCTGAGGCTGAGCTGGCTGCCGGGGTTAGCTGAGGACAGCAGCAGAGACAGCAGGACGTGCTCAGCAGGCAGGAGCTGCAGTGATGCTCTCCAGCCAGAGGAGGACCATGGAGCCAGGAATCAGCCAGCTCCCCCGTCCTTGCAGCAAATATTTCCCCCCCCCCTGCTCCTCCAGAAGATGCAGCACTTCTCTGTCACCTGACTGCACGGCTTTGTGCAGCTTTAGGGCTTGTTTTCAGATATAGAATCATAGAATAGTTTGGGTTGGAAGGGATATTAAAGATCATCAAGTTCCAACCCCCCTGCCATAGACAGGGACACCTCCCACTCCATCAGGCTGCTCAGTGCCTTGTCCAGCCTGGTCTTGAACACCTCCAGGGATTGAGGGGGCATCCACAACCTCTCTGGGCAACCTCTTCCAGTGTTTCACTATGCTCACCCTAAAGAACGTCTTGCTTATATCCAGCCTAAATCTCCCCTCTTCCAATTTACATCCATTATTTCTAGTCCTCCCATCACATATCCTATTAAAAAGTCCTACCCCTCCCTTTCTGTAGCCCCCTTCAGGTATTGAGAAGCTCCTCTGAGGTCCTCCCTGAGCCTCCTCTTCCCCAAGCTGAACAACCCCAACTCCTTCAGCCTGTCCTCATAAAGCAGTAGCTCCAGTCCTTTGATAATCTTGCTTGGCTGTGTCCAGGGTGAGGATCCAGCAGCCATTGATCCCCCATGATGGCAACCAGAGGCTCCTGCAGAGCTCTCTCCCCCCTCTCTCTGGCACCTCCTCAGCCAACGTGGAGCTCCTGGAGGAAAAGTACAGACTGTGCTCTGTGACAAAAATTGATCTCTGCTTTAATTAAAGCCTCCATTGGAAATGACCTCGAGCTGCTGATGCATTTTAAAGAACGCAGCCTCAATGAGCAGCAAAGCCCTACAGCCCCACACCTGGGGGTCATCCCCTGCTGGAGAGCGGGTGCTGTCACCCATCCCACATCATGGATACCAGCCTGGCTGCAGGGTGCAATGGTGTCCCTATGGCCCCCAGCAGGATGCAGAGCCAGTGTCTTCAGCTGGATGCAGGGGATGGGTATCATTGTGCAGTGCTCCCTTCAGTGTGTGTTTGCAGCCCAGAAGGGCAACCAAATCCTGGGCTGTATCAAGAAAGTGTGACCAGCAGGGCAAGAGAGGGGATTTTGCCCCTCTACTGGGCTCTGGTGAGGCCCCACCTGGAGTTACTGTGTCCAGTTCTGGAGCCCTCAACA
>VZTY01017721.1:2590-14155 GCA_013400935.1 Turnix velox
GTCAAGGTCCCTCTGGATGGCATCCCTTCCTTCAGGTGTATCAACTGCACCACACAGCTTGGTGTCATCTGCAAATTTGCTGAGGGTGCACTCGATCCCACTGTCCATATCTGCTACAAAGATGTTAAATAGCACTGGTCCCAGTACTGATCCTTGAGGAACACCACTCGTCACTGGTTTCCACTTGGACAATGAGCCATTGACTGCAACTCTTTGAGTGTGACCAGTCAACCAGCTCCTTATCCAGCGAGTGGTCCATCCGTCAAACCCATTCTTTTCCAGTTCGGTGACCAGGATGTCATGCGGGACAGTGTCAAATGCCTTGCACAAGTCCAGAGAGATGATGTCAGTTGCCCTTCCTTTGTCCACCGATGATGTTACTCCATCATAGAAGGCCACCAAATTGGTCAAGACACTTAAGGTGTTCTAAAGATACTTGGACATTTAATTGCATACTACCACTCATTTATGTTCCTCATAGACTACTTTAAATTCATCCAGACAATTAGGAACTTTGTCACTGAACAAGTGATAATCTACAATCTAATGACCAGGCAATATCTATGCCATATTTTGTCTCATTCCATCTCTCCCCAGCTTTCTCAGCCCATATTTGGATGTCAGACTACAAGCTTGAATTAAGGATCCTGAATCACTAGGAAAACTTTTCTCTGCAGTAACCAGCCAACAAGAACAAGCACAGTGTGTCCTCTCTAACTACAACCCCTTTCTTATCTGTGTTCTGTCTTTAATTTCTCTGTCACTGAAAACCTTACAAAACCTTCTGAAGACAGAATTTATATAAATACTGTTCACTCAACAATTAATTCTATGTTTCACATTTCTAAAAGTTTCACATTTCTAAAAAGCTGTGGAGACCGATACTTTTCAAATTATATGGCACTTCAACCAACAGAAGTGTCTCAAGTCATGTGATTAGGAACAAGCACTAAACATCACTTCAAAAACCCCTGGATAAAACTTATTGTATACATATTAGTATACATAAGTGGGCAAATTTTCAAACTCATTTAAATGAAGTTACATTATGTAAAACAGTACTTTTATGGCCCAGTGAAAACAAAATTATATAAACAATTACAATCACTGTCAGTATTTACCTCCTTGTTACTTCCTTCTGGTCTACAAATGTCTTTCCTGCTGATCTCAGAAACAAACAGAACTGTTGCTACTCTGATAATTTGGTGGTATTAACCTACAGTTGAAAACCAAAAAATTTTGAAGTATTTTTATTACATCTTCATGCTATATACAACTCACAGGCTTTGGAAAAAAATAGCATCCTTCAACCAGACATATATGGGTAAATGCTACTGGAAAGTGAATTTATTTTCTGTTTCTTAGTAATAGTAATTCTCTAAACAATCTATTGATTTGCAAGCATGTGAAGCTTTCTTAAAAAAGGATTGCATGACAAGTCTATTAATAATGAGTTATGACTGCTGTGCTATAAAACTGAGTTCCAGTAACACAGGAAAGATTATTTTTCATTACAGGATACAATTACATTATAAAACAAGGGTAAAAGTACACATTCAAAGTCCTTTGCTTTTCTTCTCTCTCATATGTTAAGACAATACTGTCATCTAACATTTAAAATAGAGATGTTTCCCAGTGGAGAAAGCAGCTGGTCAGAAACAACGTATCTATTTTCTCCAGAGTTTGGATTTTTATTTTTTTCTTTAAAACATTAAAAGCCCTTGAAATAATATTCATCTTCCATCTTAATTTTCTAGTTATAGATGTGCTTTAGTACCTCTTTATGTTCCTGCTCTTAAGGCATTTATTTTTTTAGAATAATCACAGGTAGCATAGCATGCCTGATCTTGTGTCACTAATTGAATTTAAATGTTGGGGTTTTGCCATTCAAAGCTAGCTCCTCCTTCTTAATTCTTTTTCCTTGAGCTTACAACTGTAAACAAGAAACCACCTACAATACGAGAGCAGGACTCCATTTAAAGGGCTTGAACTCCATGCCAGAGTAAAGTGCAGTTGTGAGCCTGCAGGAGTACAGCAGCATCAGAGAGGCAGACTTAAAAGGAGGATTGTCTTAGGTTATTAAAGGTGGAAGATTAATATCGACAATATGCTTGAGGGCTAAAACACTTCAGCAATCAACATCACATTTAACTCTAGTGGATTAAGTTTGGTTATAAACTGTAATTACAGTGGAAAAAAACCCCAAACTATACTCATTGAAAACGAAAGCAGTATTTCAGCCTACAGTTTTTTACTGTTGTCATCTTGTTTCACTCATGTCTGTGTACGCCTCTGAATAACACTAAAACATGCAAAAATATTATGCTTGTGTTTTTTAATAGGAATGCTGTAACAATAATGCTCTAGTTTCAATTTTTTATTTCTGAATACAGGGAATGGGCACAAGCCATCACCTAAAGCACATTTACATTTGTAATTTGCATTCCTCAAAGTCTTTAGTGCTGAGGGTAGTGTTCACTTATGAAAAAGATAGACAAAACTGTGAGAGGAATGAGTTTGTGTATATTAGCTGTTGAACTCTTAATTCAAGGTGTTCCAACACTGTGATGGCTAGCTACTGTGTAGTATTAGTTTAACATAACAACAAAATTTCGTATTTATGTGTTGCTACTAGCTTGACAAATTAGAAATTCTAAAAATACAGTACCATCTAAGAATTGTAGGGTTTCTATGTTAAACTGTTATACTATACAGAATAGCAATACTGTGTCTTTAATTTAAATAAGTGAGATTTAAAATAACTACTTTAAATACCCTAAAACAAGTGAAATTCCAAATTCATATTTTCCAGAATTAGAACTGTGTACTTAAACCCATTTTTCATCTGAATTTTCTGCAAAAAAATATAGTTTCCCCATAAAATAGAGTAATTAGAATAAAACTTATGGATAGCAGCTTATCTAAATCAGTTCTAATTGCATCAGAATAGATACATAAGTAAAAATAAAGTATTAATTCTACTGCAATATGTCATATTACTCTTGGCAAAAAAAAGGCACACAATATGCAATCAGACAATGAAATACAACTTGAAGTAATGCAGTAAATCTTTCCCAAGAGATCCAAATAAGAAATCACATTCCATTGTTTCCATTCAAGCCAAGGGAACAATAATTGGCTCTTCCTCCACCACTCATCTTTCTACAGGTAATGTGATTTGAAAAAGACTAGAAAGGAACAAAAATCTTTCATAGGTATCATCATCAGTGAACAGATTTTTCTTGAGAACGCGCTGGAAAGATTCCTAAATTGCTTCATATTCACTGGTTCCTTTAGATCATTCTGATACTAAAATAATTCAGTTTTAGAAGTTCTTTAGTCTCTGTTTTCAAGAAATAATCAAAGTAATTTTGTCAAGCTACAAGAGCAAGAGAGAAATACCTACATACGGCATTCCATATATTTTATATTTGCTCTTACAATAGAGTACCATCGTTCTTCATGTGAATCAGCAAGGTCATCTTAGATTTAAGAGAAAAATAACTGATCTCATAGAATCATGGGGTTGGAAGGGACATTCAAAGGCCATCTAGTCCATACAAAGCTGTCAAGAATGTAAAAACATTTAGTAATTAAAAATTTCTATATATTATACATAATCAAAACATAATCTTCCTAGCAAAACGTTTTAAATCTCAGTTTTATTTCAAATAATCTTTCCTGAATTCACAGATCACAAGCCTGGGCTCAGATGAAACCTGAGGAACTGGTATTCAAGCTCTGCAAGGAAATTAGAACTCTTGCACCAACTAAGGTGGTAAGAAAAATATTAACTTCCTTTAACCTTTCCTTTATTGTGAATGATAAAGGCATATTCCTTGGACTGACAGCATATATCCCCTGTGATCTCATTAATCTCTCATAGCCCATGGCAAACATTTGGCATGTACTGTATTAGGCTTACCCTGAGGCTCCTTAGCAAAACACCAGCAAATACAAATACATTTCAAGTTAATTCATGATCCCATACCCACCACCAGAAATTGTTATGGAAGCTTTGATGAGGCAAACTACACTTAAACCATTCCCTATGATTTTACCTATTTTGTGACAGACCAGGAAAATTAACTAGTTTAAGGAATTCAGAAACATCCCCAGCTCTGTAGTCATTGAAGAAAACCAGACATTTTTGAAACATGATGTAGATGATCACAAGGAAACATCCCCTCTTGGCTGATGATAATTAAATCCTAGTTTTCAAGGCATTTATAGACTAGATGCCCACTAGTGCTTTAAGTAACATGAAAGGAGCTTAGTTGTGGGATGGATCATGAGGCCAAGTTGGGCTGCAGCTACTTTTACTAATAAAGAAATGATGATGTATAAGGACTTTTCAGCATAAAACTTTTCTACAAACTTTAGCACTGGTATATATTAGCTCATTCTGGATCTCTTCATTAACATGCAACTATTTCTATTTGCACTCTGCAGTATATTTCGTAGTATTCAGTAGATGTTAATGTCAGTAAATCCCCACTTGTGACTATTCCTCTGCGTAATTCTCCAGTATTCTATATTTTAAAATAATAATGTATTTCTCACATGTAAGTATGAATTCTAAAGATTTAACTATTTAATTTTACTGCTCCACTAGTATCTAACATATTTACCATACAGAAATCAAATTACAAACACTGTGACATAACATGTTCAAAATCAGTGTCACATTCAGTTGTCATCTGTAATAATTCATACTTCTTAATCAAGAATATAACCCCCTACAGAGTAACAAGATTTTACATGGGGCCGTAACTGCAGTTTTACTGGAAGAATCCTAACTGACAATATGCATTTCTCTTTTCCCCACAGAGTTACACCCTCATGGTCATATCAGAAACAACTTATACTTTAAATTATTCCTTCCCTTAAAGTGACAAACTAATGGTGAATATCACTGGTTTACTCCCCACATGAATTATTTTATGTTTTGATGTATGGATTTTAATCAGAGGTTTTATGAATTTTCTTTGAGCGGGATTCTTAAAAAAACCCCAAACAAAAAATACCAAAAAACATCCTATTTACTCTGTTCATGATGCCACCTGACTTTAACTCATTAGTAAATCTCAACAGAATACCATGATTTTTGTGCAAAAGCTATCAGTGAGCATTGTAGACAATACTGATCCCAAGACTGATGCTCAGGAGCTCTATGAAATAGAGTTGTCATTTTAACATGGTTTATTCTGAGTCAGGTTTATCACTCTATATAAGGCTTATTTTTTGGAAAGCGTACAAAAACACTAAAGAATTTAATTCAACACTCTGGCTCAAAAAGACCTTCCTTGTGTGCATAGCCTACAGTATATTTACTGTTTGACAATAAAGTGAATAAACCAATCTTACTGTGCTAAAAGTTACTGCCAATATATGACACTGTAAAATTAAAAATTAATTGTCTGTAGAAACATAGAAATGCATATATGCATACTTCAGGTTTTTTATTTAGTGTCGCTTAATAAATTATGGCTTGAGTAAAAACATGCCACTCTGAGCATAAAAATGCTAACTGCATTAAAGAAGAAACAGTCCCTGAAGCACTGAATTGAGCATTACAACTTCTTAGACAAAAAGTAATAATCAGCACTGTAACTCATTTTTATTAACTTTACCATTGTAATGGCTGCACAATTACAAATACTAATGAACTATTCTCTTTAGATAAATAATTATACAAATTCCTAGTTTAGTAAAATGTTTGGTTGCTTTTGTTTTACTGACAAACACAATGAAGACAGAGACAAAATACTACAAGTCTTCAATATTTTTTCAGCACTGTTAAATCAGCTCCAGTAAAATATTTCCTTGATTTTGAGGGATTGGCATCCATTTTTTTAAACTCAGATACTTCCTTTACAAGCGTTGTGGAATTTTCTCAAGTCTTCCTTTTTAATAAATAACTTCACAAAAGTTTCCAGTAAAATTATATAAGTCTCACTGCATTACTGGTAAGACATTTCACATTTCAATCTCAAAATGTCACCTTTATGTTTCAGTAGCAATTAAGTGATGCTCCACTTCAAATAAAAACAAAAAAAAGAAAGAAACTACAACCAGCAGCTTTCATGTTGAATTAGAAGAGTCCTCATCCTCTGTGCCCAACATATATGTGTTACTATCTTATTTTAACTCATTTTTGTCACCACAATGAAAACTGTTATGTCTGGGAGTCTGATCCTCTAGTAGGGGCTACATGAGATTCTCCTATCAATGCTGCACTTTACCAAGAGCTTCTGAAGGCATAGGAGTTGCTTTTCACTACAAAAATAGAGAACGATGTTACTGAGGTATCAGTAACAAAGCATTCAGTTCAGAGAGGAGAATTTGTAAAAGAAAGAAAAACACCTCAAAAGCAATTACAGAAGATAGAACTGACTCAAAAAGCCCTTCAAAGAACAAAATTGCTGGAGGTTGCAAGTATCTTCTAGGGGAAATATTACACAAGTATTTTCCTGTCTTATTCTCCTTCCTTCATATTTGCTGCTGTGGAAAATGAGATGCCAATAGAGGACATCAGTCTCATCTAGAACATTTATGATGAGACGGTTCCAAAACAACAGTCAGGTTCAGCAGGTAAAAGTTTATAGAAAACAAAGTTGTGGCTTTGAGGATATGTATCATCACCTTGCAGCTACTCATTGCTGAATTTTCTGTGGTCCTACTGTAACACAAGAGGCACAGGTGCCTGCAGAGAACTCCCACACTGTGGAGACCCCCAGCTTAAGACCTCTCCAACACATCCTTGAGGGATTTTGGCTGGAATGGATACCCACAATGCAACCTTTTGCTATCACCATTAAGAAAGAAATCAGTGAAATGCCTTTTACTCAGCTGAGACCACAGGATACCATACACAACTAAATGGATAAGCTCACAGCTTTTCCTTAGCAGACTATTTCAGTTTCAAATGGAAAAAGCATGGTTTGGGGAGAAGGGCATCTGACTATTCTCGAGAAGAGTTTCTCTATTCATCTAAATTATCATTTTAAAAAAGGATAACATTTTTCAAAACTTTAATTAAAATATCACAACAAAAACATTTCATTTTGACAAAGGATATGAGCAGTTTAAAACTCTGATTTGATGCCTTGTTCAGCATATATTTTATCTTCCATCAGAGCTTGCTGACCAAATGAAATCTCTCCTTGTCTGCATCTCACCTAATTAAGTATTATGATTATAAACAGCTTCAGGCTGTCATAATTAAACTCCTGTTGGTTTTACTTTTGTTGTAACACACATAACGCTCTGCTCATGTAGAATCTACACTTTGTCTTCTTAAACTGCTGACAACTGGGTAGCAGTGCAAGTTCTCAAAACCTTCATCAGACTGCGCATTTAAAACTAATTTGTAATCAGTCTTCTTTTAAAAGAAGTATTAAAGTTAGAACTCATTCTGTTTCCCTTCAGAGCAGAAATTATTCATAACCAAGACATTCCTCTTCAAATGTTTGTGACATTTTGGTTAAAAACATCTCTAAGTGATTGCTTCCTGATCAAATGTCATCCTTGTTATGGAATTAGTGAAATATTTATCAAGATGAATTTTAAATTATTTGCATGCATGTCCTCTATAATTACATTTGCATACGGATTGCTCTAACTAGCCCAGTGATTTTAATAAGAATCTGAAGCACATTCTCTTAACTTTTTTAGAAGTGCCAGGACTGTTATGAAGGGATACGTTGAGCTACACTGCTCATTCCAGCAGGGATGTTTTTTCTCCACAGTGACTAACACAGAGAAGAGTCGATTAAAACTGTTCATGAAAGGCAAAGACTGAGCTATGACAGGTTCTAGCCCTTTCCACACAGGTAGGATTTGAAAATTGTTGTAAAATGTTTGAGATTGTATTATTCTTGCCATGCACACTTTCTTGAAGGGAAATCCACTACATTCTCCTTCACCTCTGTATCTATTTGAAACCGGTTTCCATTGACTTTTCTGTGATCTGCCAGGCATTTAAATTATATGCATCCAATTACTCCCACTCCCTTCTTTTGCTCCTGTGCCTTAAACAACCAGTAAGATACAAAGTTTTGTAGCTCAAAAGCAAGCACCAGGCAATTTCAAAATTACTAAAGTGGGCCGTTACATGACCAGGAACTGCAGCAGATACCGTGGTTTAGAGCATCACTGTCTAGATTGCTTCCTCAGAGATAGACTGGGCTGAGTATTCAAAGTTAAATGAGGAAAAATTTGATTATTAGAATACTGCAGTGGCAACAGCACAAGAGAATTTTTTCTAACTTGAAGGATCCTCATATACTTTCAGTCACAAAAGAGAACTGAATTTTTTATAACTAAATGACCAGAGGTAATATATGTACATAAATACATACATATAAATACAAACATGTGTATACAGACATCACCCCTTGACAGAGTTTTTCTTGGAAAAAACTTGGACTGACTCAACTCTCATTAGTTCAAGTAATGCATGCAATAATTTCTAGTAATTTAATTATAAAGCAGAGCTACCAATACGAGAAGAGCAATCCTTGGGGTACTGTAATGCACTTTGTGACTCTCACCATTATAAATAGCCAGATTTGACCTGTTTCTTATTAAGGCCTTCATTAAAACAAAGAGAGATGCACCATGAAGTTTACACTACTGCTTTAAAAACCAATACAGTCATAATGGCTATATATACCTAATGTATCTTACTGCTTATGTTAATATTTTATGTGTACTGACCCTATTTGAGATTCTGTCAAGGAGTGGATTCTCAGTAAAGCTTCAATTTTGTAGAGTAAGAACTGTTCTATAGGGAGTATTCTCTGTTCATTTAACAACAAGAAATGGGAAGAACTGGATGCTGTACTTACTGCTTAGCACTCCAGATGCTTCAGCTGTGAGTGGAGAGAAATTAGTCCTCACTGTCACTCAGCAGGGAATCCCAGAAATATCAGAGTTCCCCAGCAGCTGTCAGTTTCAGAGCAAATGGATCAGATCACAATGTAATTGAACACCAAGGCAGTAAAAAAGCCAAAATGGGTTAGATGAGACTATTAATTTCAGGATCACAGATTTTGCTGTGAATATTGAACTGAGAGTGTAGTAAAGTAGAATTTGCTTACTTTGATTAAAAAAGCTAGCTATGCAAATTTCCTTTAAAAAAAATCAGTCAAGGTTGTATTGATACAAAACTGTCATACACTGCCTGAGTTGCAGATCACATGGAGCTGGTCTGGAAGCATCACTGTATGTTTGAAAGGCAAAGTTCAGAAAAAGCTGAAGAAAGTGGCTCTTCACAATTCATAGATAAGCTGTTGAATACTGCTCTGGAGTGCTAGAGACAGTAAAGAAAGCATACTGACATGTTCATGGGTAGAAAAAACTGCAAAGCTCCTATAAAATTAAAGAGATCACCTTTGGCTCAGGAAATCTCTCAGCAGTAAACTGTTTACTGAAAGGGTATTACTGTTCCTGTACCTTCCCCTAGATCTACACTTCAAGGCACATGCTCCTTTGATCTGAGCCTGTAAAGATTTTATGTTCTCATGAAAAATAATACAATCACATTATAGATTTTATAGCTAAAACTTTCAGCTGGTAAAAAGTAAATTGCAACTTAAAATATTTTCCAGGGGCAAAAGTATTCCAAGGGGACATGTAAAAACAGAAGCAGAAAATATCTAAAAATTATGTGAAAATAAAAATTGAAATAATAAAAATACAGACACTACTTGCATATCAGCTTGGCATTAATCAGTAGAGCCACAGCTCTCCTGAAATATGCACCTGCACTATGTATTGATATACCCAGTAGAAACTTGAAATAATTCAAGGCACTGAAAAATGTTAGAAATTCTGTTGAATAGCATTTGTACATCTGACTGAAAACTTCAAATTATCACATTAATGGGTGTTGAATTCCAGGTTTTATGTGGTGACATAGCTTTATATCAAGCAGGTTCATTCACAACTGTGAAAGAGCATTCCTATGTATAAACATGTAACATCACATTTCTTTGGGATTTTTTTTTGCTTTTCAATGAGATCAAACTCAGACCTCAAAACTGAGACCTCTAAAGGCAGTATTTCCTCAACAAATGCAACAAAATATAGGTATCAAAGAAGGAAATTTACCCTAACTTTCATAAAGAATATTTCTAAAGATTTTCTCAGTGAAAAAATTGGTGGCAAATTTTTTTTAAAAAATAGCATTGCCTTACTGCTATAGGAGAGAGTAATACAATACTACTACATTAATGAAATACTGGGTAACAAGATCCATTGATTTCTACACTATGTTTAAAAACACTTTACTCACATAACAGTAAAGGCTTATATAACCTTGTTCCTTGTACATTTTACACAGACATGAAAAACTGTGTGGGTAGTGTTCTAGTAGAAGCTGAGAAAGATTTTTGGCTGAAGACACTTTTCCCATTTTGTACACTGCATAGGGATTCTACTATTATAAGGAATTTTTTGTGTTTTCTTCTGAAACTATTCGCTTGCTTTCCTAAAACCAGTGAAGAGGTATGTACTTCAACAGAAAAAACTGAAATATTATGTAATATAGTAAAATAAAATTCAAACAGATGTATTTTAATATTATACTATGCAGTATTCTATGGCTCATTAAATTACATTCAGCTCTAAGCTGGATCCATAGAAACAATTTAGTGGCTTTAACAATGTACCAGATGTCACATGTTTGCTCTGTCAGATGCATTCATTCTTTAGCTATGAGGAGTTTGCAGTCAAGCTTGCATCAAAGATTCAATTAGCCTGGCCGCAACTATTAAATTTGCTAGTATATGTTAGAATTAAATTCTGAGACTGTGGCCAGGTCCCATTTAATTTTATACAAAAGTTTCCCTGGTTAAAGGATGAAAGAAAAATATTGGGGTGATAAATTCAGTTGTAGTCCAATGGAAAAAATATCTATAACAAACCTTGTATCTTGTATGCAAAAGTTTCATATGGAAAAATTACAGCTGAAATTATATACCAATTTCTAAGTATTCCTCCTCACCTGCTGATGGGTTTTCCCAGACCACTAAAAGTTCCACCTCAGGATCAAAGGCATCACTGCCTGAGTCCAAAGAGAGGAGATGTGGAGCACAGTCTGCTCCACCCAGAGGAGAGTCAGTCACACCACCTCGCTTCTACAAGAAGCATGAAGCAGCTCATCGTGAATAAGTAGCAACCTTCAAGAGCATATATCTATTTTTAAAAAAAAAGATCTGGAAATACTGGAAAGACACTGTCCAGAGGATCTCTGAACTCAAAGCAAAGATTGGTTTGTCTTCACTACTACTGTGGCAGCTCAAATGATTTTAGGCTTTTGTGAGTCTCCACCGAAGTCAATAGTGAAGTGCTCCCAGATTATCAATCTTAGTTAAATCACTGGAGCTGATAATCTGAACCTAAACAATTTAGTTTAGCTGTCAGGTCTAATATTGCTCTCAATTTGCACTTTATAAAACTTCAGCCTTATGGTTAACTTTTAATCCAGCATCCTCTACTCGGCACTGGTGAGACCCCACCTGGAGTATTGTGTCCAGTTCTGGAGCCCTCAACACAGGA
>VZTY01017721.1:14267-29018 GCA_013400935.1 Turnix velox
AATTGGAAGGGGGTAGATTTAGACTTGACATAAGAAAGAAATTCTTTACAGTGGGGGTGGTGAAGCACTGGAACAGGTTGCCCAGAGCGGTTGTGGATGCCCCCTCCCTGGAGGTGTTCAAGACCAGGTTGGACAAGGCTTCAGTTTCAAGATACCTTTTGAATGTAGCCATACCCCATTGAATTACAGGGACCAGAAAATAGCTCTGAAATGCCTCCGTAAGTGCCTCTTCTAAACACAGCACCCCACAGCTGGACTGAAGCCAAATTTAATTTAAAAATTTCTGCTTAACCAGAGATTCATCTTCTATTTAGCTACATTGAAAAGAGTTCTCCAAAAGCATCCCAGTACTGAGAAAAGACAGTTCTCTGGAAGCAACTTCAAGTCAGAAAATTCTCCTTGAAACATGGAACATCTGCACCTGAACTGAAATATATCCATATTTCAGGTGTGACAATCTGCTTTCAGTACCATACTTATTTGTCTTGTTATGGTGCATACCTACTTGGTCCAAAATAAGTCATAATGCAATCTTTTATCCATCCCTCAACATTTTCGTTGCTTTACTGCTTAGTAGACTATGGAACCAAGAAAGCATATAGTACAACTCAAGACTACTAACACTAACAGATGAGTTGCTCTCTTAGACAATGTTCAATGATGTTTATTGATCCAACAGTTGATGATTAAAGTGGCAAAATCCTGTCAAATAGTTGGTTTTGTATATTATTAATTACAGAGATTAAATGCCTCACATGGGAAGGACATTTGCTAGCTGAGAACACAGATTGCTAGACTTTCCAGGTTAGTTAATATTATGCATTATTTGATTTGGTTCATACTGCTATTTTTAACATCTGCCCTCCTTGTCATTCTTAATCTCTCCATCCTGTTTCTGTGAAAACTGAACTGATTTCTCCCTACTTCTTGAAGACATACAGTTTTCTTGAATGGAGAGGTACCTCCTAAATTTAACTCCTCTAATGCTTGTCTATGCTTCCCATATGTAAAGGAAATTAATAAAATGATAGTTTCACAAGTCTCAGTATAAAAACTACATATATTTGTACTTGGGAAAGTTATTTTCTAGCTACATCCCTGCTCAGTAACCTCTGGCTCTAGAGTGGTAAACACTTTTCCAGAGTATTGAGGAAAGCAAGAATCAGCCACTCAAAGTGCCTATTAGTTCCATTTGGAGTACTCCAAAGTAGTACTCATTCTCACCTTGTATTAAAATAACAGTTTTGACTAATGCTCTAACCTTCTCTGCAACAACAGGTTGAATAAAGAGCAATGATTTAAGCCATTTGCTTTATTTTACTGCTCTTTAAGTGGTTTTGTTCAACACACTGTTTTATTATTAAACACTGCTGCCTTAATGTTCACTTCTGCAGTTCCACATGATTCCAATAATATTGCATCATCATAAAAATTGCTCCAACTGAAGCCATAAAGTGATGCTAGTCTTTCTTCAGCAGCAGTGGCTTTTGGCACTGGAGATACTTGCATAAAAGAATTGAAGTTTGGAAAACTTAAATCTGCATTGCAGTTCAGATATAAGGGATGTTTTTTCATGCAAGATAGTTTTTGCACGTTCACAGAAACAATGCAAAAAAAAAATCAATTAGTTAAGCAGTCAAAGAAACTTGCACTCAAGAGTGCTGGCTGGTTGAAATAATGTGGAACTCCCAAGCATGAGGTTCTGATAAAAAAAAGTTGTTTCAGTTGCATGTTTCTATTGATAGATTAACGTCTAGTTTCTGTTACTCTGAGTGAAATTTAATTTTCAAAATTCACAAATTATTAAAGCCTTGTAAACCACTAGAGAGGAAAACACTAATTTGCATCCTATTGTGACTTTATGTCATTTAATATTCCTTACATTTCTCAGGGAGATGCTTCAAGCATTTTGTAAATAATGCTGATATATCAGCATTGTAACATGCCCAGGGGGAACTGTATTACTGTCACTGATCAGTGATCAATAATACTAAAGACAGCAAGACAACTGTGAAAATAAAAGCTGACAAACTACATTTTTCCGAACACTATGCCCTGGTTCTGACCTTTCTTACTCACTTAGCCCAGCAGTCTATTACCATTTCAAAAGTATCCACCCACATACAGAGGGTTTAATTTTCCATGAAGGATCTTGCCCATCACAGCCTTAATGCTTGCTTTGCATGCAGAACCCTAATCTAAATTTCTTAGAAGGTTACAGTTTTGTATGGCACCCAAGAGGCATGTATCACATATTTCACATTTATGCTTCTCTCATGAGCCTTTACAATGAAACTCTTCTCTTTGTGATGGCTCCTGAGGCAAAATTCTGATGCATTGCTGGGGCCAGCAGTACATCCAACCTAAGTTTGGGAAACATGCTCTCTCCAAAGGAAGAGCTGCACAACTTGGCAAGTGTCAGACAGAAGGAAGCTACTTGGTTTTTTGACTCACTACCACTAGCAGATTGGTCTATCTTTTCTGGGGGCTCCAGGAATTACTCAAGGGAAGAGGGAACCTCCTGGTAATGCCCTCAGACAATGATGCCATGCTGAATACAGCCCCAAACTCCTCACTAACCTACTCATGCCATCCACAACTCAGAACTGGTTAGCAACAACTGTTCATAGAAATTAAATTCTATGATTCAACCTTATTGATTTCCAAGTCACTCTTGGATATATCTGAGCTAAATTCTCTCCAAAAACCTACACAACATGAGGATAAATGCAGAATGTAGAACACAGCATCTTGTTTAAAAACATTAGCTGGCACCGTTTCCAAGATATAGAATGATGTTTCAAAAAGTATTAGAAATTTCAATTGCTGAAAATAATCTACAAACCTAATCCTGGTGACTCTGCTGCACAAAAACTCTCTCCAGACCTTCAAAGATGGTTTTCCTTCCATACTACCCATTTATCCAACTTCTCATAATTCCTTTTAATATTGTGACATTGACTGAAATAATGCTTTGCTCATTAGTCCATGTTCATATCCCCTAAAGGAAAAAATAGTCAAACCATACAACCCAATTACAAAAGCTTTCCAAAACAAATCAGATGTATGCATGCACTGCAGATAGAGCAGCTGTTCAAAAAGAAAAAAAACAGGTGAAAAATAACTGTTACTTGCACTTTGTTCTCATCTGAGGGGATTAGAAATGGGTTGCTAAACACCCACCAGACACAGGAATGGTGAATGGCTTGAAGTAGAGAAGCAAAGTGCCAACTTAAGCTCTCCTTTGTTCTTTTCCATTTACCCAAACCACCTGGTACACATTAAAAAACAACAGTCATAAGTGTTTGATTCATTCTAATTCAAACAAAAGTTGAATGCTGCATGCTTATTTGGTGTTCTTACAATAGAAAAAATAACAAAAAATTTGCATTATCTCAGCCTTATGCTAAACAAGGCAGTAAAGAATATTATAATTTGCAGAGATAAAAACTGACAAGATTTTCTCATGGTAATTTCGTTTTCTATCTCAGTTCTCCCACCTAGCAGGAAACAATATTTCTTGTTCTTTCCAGTATAGACAATAGGTTTTGTTTGAATTTTTCAAAAAAATATTTTATCAAACCTAGCAGTTAAAACATTAACTTATTATTAGCTTAAATTTTGCTTCGCAACAACATTTCCCAGATGAAACATCACAGACTGCTTCATTCTCTTGCCCAGATGTACTTGGAAATTCTTTATATAGTTCCGTATTAGAACCACTAGTCTGAAATTAAAGGTCACAGAACACTAACTGACCTAAAAACTCAGGTGACACTGCGTTTGTCCAAGACAGAATTAGGACTTCAGTAATAATATTAAGTAGAGGAATAAATTGTTAGAAAGGTACAATGAAGAAAATCCACGTGAAATCTGAGCAACCGAAGTAAAACACAAAGAGTCAAACTGTCAGAAAGACTAGGAACAGTTCAGGATTTTCTGAATGAATATAAAGATTGTATATATTTTCACATCTTCCATGTGAAATTAATGCCATACTGGGATACCATGCATAGCAATAGTAGGTTTTGGACTTCTGAAAAAGAGAGGGAAGCAAAAACTAAGTCTACCAGTCCCACTTTATATCAATAAATTTATAGATGTCATTCTGGTATTTGCAGTGAGAGTTCTTCCATTATGCCTGTATAGTAACTTCAAGATAAAATATTACTACAGCAGGTTAAAAACATTTTCATTTCCAGACATTGTTTTAATTTCTTAAAGGTCAAGAACCGCAACACTGGTGAGAAATTTTCAAGATTTCAAAGCCCTGGGCAGCCAGAGAGGGATCCCTTTTTTCTGCTGATAAGAACTGGTGAATTGGAAAATATAATAGCTGGGTATATAAATAGTTGTGTGCCATTAGACTCCATCAGCATCTTCTAGACAATAAGTTCACATGGCTCTGCATGGATTTTAGACATCCGCTGCAATGTAGCATCTCTCTACCACCTGCAGGGGGTATAAACCCTGAAGAATAGATCCCAGACAGGTAGAATTACACATTGCATTAGTTGGCAGTTAAGAAAGCATTCTTCTGTCAGGGATTTGAGATTTGCAACACTAAACAATGTACAGCATATATAATTAAAGTATGAGCATTCTGAATTGGTGCAATTTTCTGCTACTTTATGCGTCAGCCCATCTGGGTGAACCTCAGGCCCCTATTTAAGTAGGTGTCTGCAAATTTAAATCTCCCGTTCAGTTAGTCATAAGGATACTGGTTCATTTTGACACTGTCAAAAAAAATTTAAGACTCAGTGAGGAAAAAGCAAGCTCTTTTTCCTCTGCATGATGTGAGCTCTTCAGAAGTTTCCTATTTAATGTCAATACTTGATATACAAATTTATCATTAGAAGGTAAAAGTTTCTGTCTTCTCTTTCCAAACATTAAGAACTATCTAGTGAATGCTGCTTTGCCAGAAAAGAATACAAAATAATCCACTGCATAACTCCCTCAGCTACCCTGGTGCAGATCAAGAGAAGAAAGCAGGACAGGTATATCCATCACCAGTGGAAAGACTGTAATATCTAAGGTCCTAAGGATCCATAGAATCAGAGCAACATTGACGCTGGTTAAAATCTCTGTAACAAAAGGTCTGCAAGCAACACTGGTCCAAAACAATTACCAGCCTTGTAGAATAAAGTCAAGAGATTGGAGTTCTCCGAGAGAATATTACAGCCAGCTACTCTGACAGCCACAATAGCACACCACTGGCCCTGACAAGGTTAGGACCTGTTCTCAACAGCACTGAATAAAAAAATATGCTCTAAGCCTAAAAACACTGGGATTTCAAAACATACTTCAGAATAAAAACAGGATGTCTTCTCTCTGTTTGTAAAGACAGTGACATCACTCATCTAAAGAAGCAGATTCAGCCATTATTTTTGAAGTCAACCAAATGTCCTGGACAGCAAACTACTACCACACAGAGGCTAGTCATAGTCTTATTTTTGAATAAGTTGCATTTCCACTTAATACTTTATAGTACAACAATGTAGGTTGTTGTCTGATTTAAAATATGTGTAACTTGAGGGAAAACCTACAAAATCCTAGTTCTAAAACCAGCTGGACTCTTCAGCACTGCAAATGTCACTCTTGAAAGACACAGGATAAAAGTACGACCATGTACTTGCACTACAGCTTTAAAAGACTGATAGAAATGTGAGGCATCAGTGATGAGCTGATATATGACTTTCTATCTTTCTCAGCTTGCCACTATAAAGAGAGCAAGGCTGTTTAATTAATCAGTAACAGTTTTAGCTAACATGTTATTTCTTCCCTTCAAGATTACTACAATGGTAGTAATTTATATTGAAAATATAAACAATCATTAAGAAAAACAATTGTATAATCCTTTTTCTTTATGCATCATACCATTACACTGAAACCAAAATAAACCTTATCTGATTAGGAAAGCTAAAGCGGAGGTGGAATTAAAGCTGGCCAGGGACATAAAGGGTAACAAGAAAAACTTTTACAAATATGTCAATGAAAAGAGGAAGACTAGGGAAAATGTGGGTCCTTTCCATAAAAAACCGGAGGTGGAAGACACAGGGGATTTGGAGAAGGCTGAGGTACTCAACAACTTCTTCGCCTCAGTCTTCACTGGTACGGCCTCTGNCTCTGGCAGGGGGGTTGGAACTAGATGATCTTTGAGGTCCCTTCCAACCTAAACTATTCTATGATTCTATGATTTTAGCTGCCACTAAAGGAGTTTTCAAAATCTTCTTTTTCCTTCATCACATTGAATATATGTAGTTTTAGTAAGCCTTTTTTGAGTAAATTACTAATAGGAAGATTATAAAGAATTTCATTTTATATGAGTAAATGGTGAAGAAAACTACACTACTAATGAATTACTTCAGTTTATATAAATACCTGACTTCAAAGACATACAAATCCAGAATAACAGTACTGGCATTATTGGTTGAGATTTCTGTAAGCTTCAATACCAAGGTGAATGTGTGAGCAATTTTGAGGCCTTTTAGGATTAGAGATCTGTATGGAATTAAAAATAATGATGAAATAGCAGTGAAAACAAATGGTTTTTTGGCACAAGCTTTTATCATAAGGGATAATGAGGAAATTTCTATTCCAAGGGCAATTCTTACAAGAATTCAGAGTATGGCCTTAGCAGAGATTAAACACTTTACAAAGGAAATAATAGAGCAACCTGAGAAATGGAAGTGAACTGAATTGCTACCATATGGTCTTTTTCCAAAGTCCTAGAAGAAATGTACTATGAAACAGTACAGATCGTGAACAGCAACTTATTGAACTTAATAGTAGCAGCACTTCTTGAGTTTAGGGGCCCTCTTATTTTACCTACGCCTTCCAGCAGAAAAAAAGAGATCTCAAAATACAGAGCATGGGGAATAACCTCAGTCTCAAGAAGCTACTTGAGAGTCTAATTAACCATAGAATAGTGTAATTATATTCTAATTGGTTGAAATTAGAGCAACTTGTGCAAGAAACAATAATGCCTTTGCAACCAATTAGGCATATTTGAATAAAGTTAAGAACAGTAGAAAGATGTGACCAGCTCAGTAGGATGCCCATGCCTCATCATCTACCATGTGGACTGGCACAAGCACCTGCAGAACCACTAAGACAAATGACATAGATATGTTAGTGGTTTTTTCCCAGAAAGTAACAAATAATTCCAATCAAGAAAAATTAAGAGTACATGACAATTTTGTATTGTCGACTTACATATTCAAACTATCTTTACACTTACTTTGATTATTTATCACTCCACCAGGTGAAAATATATCTTGCTTTGTACAGAAACCTTTACATCAGCAGAAATGGTATATGTGATCAGAAAACAAACCTGCCACTGCTCTGTGCTGCAGGAAGAATACTCAAGTTCAATCCAGCAAAACCTCAATATGTGCCTGCACATTAACTTGTGTAGATAAATTTTTCGTCTAACTCCCTGATAATAACCCATTTTCTTCAGAGAAACTCAGATATTTCCACAGCTCCTTTTTTTTTTTTTCTTCTTTAAAATGCATTTAATTTAAGCTGTTGATTTACTCAATAATTCATTCCATAGGCCTTGTGTGTTACAGTATCAACTCAGCACTAAAATGTTTTAGTCGCAGGAGGAATCTCAGAGAAATCCCTTCTTAAATGTTTATTCTGCTGCATTGAACTATGAGAAGGGTAGGGTTGTAGGGATCATGACTTTGCAGACAAAAATTTGATGAGGAATTGATTGATTTTAGTCTTCCAAAGGAAGTGTTAAGTAGGTAATTCAGCTTTTACTTTCAGTAAGAACTGAATTGGCTTATGCATCTGGTCAGGTATTCTTATGACATTGATAGGACTACATTTCCAGTTCCAGAGAGTAGCTAGCTGAAAAACATGAGACAAAACGATCTTCATTCAAGTTTCCATCAGCAGTAATCATCAAGGTGTTTAATTACCCCTGGAAGATGGATATATGTGTTATCATTCTTACACAAAAAGTTTTCAAACATGATACTTTGATCTTGGCACTGGAATAACAGCTTTTAAACGTATCTCAAAGTTGCAGGGTATAGTTAAACCCCCAACATTCTGAAATATGGGCATTTCTAGAACTAGTGGAATTTAAAAGAATGAAATTTGTCTAAGGGTGATGTATCTGATGCCAATTGCTTTCACTGAAGTCCCAGGAAAATACAGGATCTTATTAAGACTTTATATAAAGCACACTAAAATGTCAGAAGATAGGAAAAAGAGATACTATGAAAAAAGGAAGCACTTGAAAAAGACATAAAATACTACATTTTCATTGCAGTACTTATAAAAGACTTTAACAGGTGTATAATTCAGGCTGAGTAAAATACACGTATTTAAACCAATGAAGAGGCCTTAAACACTGTTACTAAAAGTCTTTGTACTTGCATGGGTTCAGTTAAAAAAATGTTTGCAATGAGAGGTGATTTAACTGTTTGAGAATAATTCTGAAGTGCTTTTAATAATGTATATTGGAAGCTTCAAATAGCACTAAATCCACAGCAGAAAAACATCTCTGCTAATTTGGACATACATGTCTTTTACTTATTTTTTCTGAGCAAAACTCATATTAACGTGAAAGACATAAGCCTCATTTACTGCACCACTAGAGAATGAAGAGAAGTGAGAGCTATTATTTCCAAAGGACTGATTTGTATAGAGCAACTAAAAGGTTGTATTGGTTGACTTTTTGTGTGTTGAAGTATTTTTCCTGATGTTAAAGGACTGCTTAAAATGTATGATTACAGATTTTTGTCAGAAGCATAAAATAATGAAGTAAATGGAAAAAAACATTTGCAAGACTAGAATATAGAGAATAATACACCTATAGTGGTACATAAGAACAATCTGACTTCACTTGCATCTTTTGAACGATTTATAGCCTTCATTAATTTAACATAATAATACTTCCAGACCAAAAGCACCAACAGCAGGAGCATGGCAGCCCTTGTCAAAAAGAAGGCAGCTTCTCTGGAAAAGTAGCCACTAGGGAGAAGTATTTAGCAGATAAACACACTGCCTTTCATTGCAGTTTTGCATTGAAGGTTTTACAACATTAATTCAAATGTAACATTAAAACCCTCTCAAAAGAGTAAAATGTTCACGCGATGGTGCCCATAGCCAACAGCAATAAAGAGAAAGACTGGTGAGTTGTAAGTGTTATGAGAATTTTTTCTATTACTGAATGTTTGACCTACTACAATTCATTCTGAAAACAGAACAGCTATTTGAAAACAGAGATCTTGAAGTTTAGAACTTCTCAAATCAATAAAGTAATAAAATTTCCACCTAAATCTAAGACTATTGTAATCCATTTACAAAACCACTTTCCCTGAGCTCAGCTATGACTTATGTCACAAGAACCATTGCACCAAAACCAAGATCTGGAAACTAAACTAACAAAACTACCTGGTCCCAAGGAGTGCCATGGAGCAAAACGCTGTCCCCAAGGCCAGGACTCAGTGACTTGCACGGCAAACTTTCTGTCACTTCTGACCCTTTGCCATTAGAGTCACAAAGACCATGAAGCCACACCCAGCTTTCATAGAGCCGTGAGTCCTCACAAACTTCTTACTCCCATCTGTGGCTCAACAGTTGTTGATCACACACTGTTCTTTCCTTACAGTGGCAGAGAAGAGGAACAAATGATGAGCAGAAGAGTATTACTTCTTCAACCATCCTTTCTTTGCCAAATGCTGTCTATTGTGCCTGTTTCCCCACCCACTTCCCAAGAGCAGACTGCAATGCTTGGCCATGTTCTTTCTTTTGGGGAACAAGACTAAAAGGAAAATTTTCTTGTATTCCTTGAGATCATAGAATAGTTTGGGTTGGAAGGGACCTTAAAGATCATCGAGTTCCAACCCCCCCTGCAGGGACACCTCCCACTAGAGATCTTCAGCTCAACTTTATGCTTCTATCAATATTACATCTAGAAGCTTATGTATCAAAGCAAAATAATATGTATAACAAAGGTTCCATAAAATTAATGCTATTTAATAACATTCATCTACATCTTCTCTAATAGCTGGTTAAGAGATTTTTGACAGTGCAGGAAGGAAAAAAAATATTTACAATAACACTGTCATTTGTAAGAAATAACAGATTGCTCTGGAAATAATACAACACATTCTTAAGACTAGCACAGCTGCTGCTGGGGCTTTGCAATTGCCTGCTAAAACTGCAGTGGTCTGTACTGTCCCAGTGCAGACCACACATGCATTCATTATTTATTGTTCACCTGCAGTTGAAAGAATGACTGGCTTTCTTTTGCTTTGTTTTTAATCTGAGGGCTTAGGATCTGTTTACTTATTAGCATTATTCAAGAAAACAATACATTTACTAAAACAAATACCCATTTAGCTTATAAAAATGTCCTTTCAATTTTCAAAGTAATTCCTATAAAGCTGGTGGTTTTAACTTTAGAATTTAAGATAATGTTTTGTCAGAATGCATTAATATCTTTGAACTTATAATTTAAAATTGATAGAGATTTTTTTGTTTGCTTGCTTCAAAATTAAGCCTTCCCACTGGCAAGAAAAGTTTTGCTTAAAAGATTAGAGATTATTGAAATCAAAGAAAATTGTCCACTAATATAAACCTCAAGCTTCAAATGACTGACTATAACCCATAACAAATTTTAAGAGTTTGACCTATATTAAAAAATCCCAATAAATAAAATAGACCTGTCAGGAATATGATTTAAAAGCAGAATAGTATTCTGCCAGCAAGTGGGAATAAATGAAAATTAAGAAAATTGCTGTAGTACATTACTGCAGATTTCAGATAGATTTAGGGAAAAAAAGGGAGGGTCTTGCAATTAAGAACAGCTAAGTATCATTTGGGGAGCATATGCCATTTGTGATAGTTTTTGGAATTTAACATAATATACCAAGTAATTTGACCTGTATAAAATCTTCGTTATTGAAATTGATAATTATAGTTGTTAAACCAATGAACCTTAACACTCTAAATGTTATTTTCAATACAGTCTAATACTTAAAGAGTTAAAGTCAACACTTCTATTGAGATTCTGTTTATTATTTACCTTCCACAGAACAGAAATTGTTGATGAAACAAGACATTGATAAGTGCCTGAACTGCAAACTAGGGGCACTGACAGAGCAGAAGCAGACGTGCTGTTCCACAGACAGCAACCTTCACTAAAATCATGAAAAAAGTAGAGCATCAGCAGCTGCTTGTTTTATGAGTAGCGACAAAAAAGCAGACAGCAGTAGGTGACCAGGAGGGAACGTGTCAATTAGGGTGAGACGTACCACACAGATGGGTTTGGAAAAGTGCAAACACGTCAAAAGCTGAAATGCTGTCAGAACAATGTGCTTATTTAAAGTCTAAGTATAATGCTTGGGAGCAAACTTTCAATGCATAGCACTTAAATGTTCTCTCTGGCCCAAAACCTCAGCAGCTACCCACTGGTGCCAGACTGTTCCCACTGTTAAATGTGATCTGGCACTGAAGAAAGACACTAAGGAAAACCATAGCAATTAAGAACTACAGCTGGTAGAAGATCCATGTGACAAAGACTGAATAATTAGAAAAACTTTTTTAGCATTTATAATACTATCTTTCTTCCATAACATGCAATGTAGGGATTTATTCTATCCACTGTTGTAAGAAAGTTGTTGTAAAAAAGAGTTTGACCTACAGGATTTTTTCAGTGGCAGGCTACCACTAGATCTTCCATATGTGGACTGGATAAAACAAAGCCAACATTATATGTTACAAAGGAACACTAGCAAAATACAGGTTAGGTCTTTAGAAGGAGCCTAAAGTGCTTTGTCAATAAAACTGGTCCAAAATCCAACAAGAATTTCTCAGCTTGGTAGCTAACATTAATAAGACCATGATTTTTAATAGAAGACATGATCAAACCTAAGCCAAAAATTCCAGTATTTCATTTAAGCGCAAAAATAAAACCCTACTTTACTGTTTGAGACAAAAAATATATTTTATCCCTTTTTTTTACTATAGGATTATGATGGAGAAGAGCAGATTATTATATGAACTAATGCTGTCCAAAGGATGTCTGACATTTGACAAAAGAAATTGAGAAAAGCCTAATCTCAGATTCATAGGTCAATTCCAGTCCATCTCAATTCCTTTTTACAGCTTTAAAAAAAGTTCTCTGCAATAATGGACAAAACCACTACAGCCACATATTTTTCACTGTAGTAGAGAATGGGTATAAAAATTTATGATTAAAATAAAAATGTCCCCATGCGATAGATCTTGCATGGAATAGGTACTCATTCACTGCATTCTTCTTATATAGACGAACACAGAAAATACAGTTTGGGTTAAATTACAAACATAACAATAGAGTAGGATGGTTCAGATGTCATAAAATATAACATTGCACTTAAAATAATTTTTATTACTAGCACAAAGAAATTTAAATCTGAGCTCTATGCTCATTGCTTTGTTGTGGGTTTTTTTTAGAATTTTTTTAACTTTTATTTTTACTGTTATTCAGATCAATGCATATTTAAAATATCTGCAGGTGGTATGTGCAGTTAAAATAGTGTTGTTAATGATTTTAAAAAGAAAATTATTTCCCATCATTCCTTGTTTGTATGTTGGTCCCTATTTTTTTTTGACAGCAGAGCATTTTTAATGCAAATTTGGGTGTTGTGAATATGCTGAAATAATATATTCTACTTTATAAAGAAAGTCACTCAGCATTAAATTGTATTTCATAGCTCAAGACTGCTATAATTGAACACTGGTATTTTCAGAAGAGTATAAAAATTTCTTAGAAATTTCTTTCTAAAAGTCAGGCTTCATTCACATAACAAGCAGCTTGGCAAATCTGGGAAAACTGCATTATTTCCCTCTAAAGAAATTGTAGTAGTTAACTCCTTTCACTTTCTTCTCTAAAATTAGTTTTAGTACTTGTATGTACAACTGCTTTATATCTCCTGTCACATGCTCTATTAGAAGAAAGATTTGAACAGAAAAAGTCAATTTCCACATATTTTCTTACTTGTCTCAATTGCGTTAATTTTTAGTCTTAAAGCACTCACAGGCAAATGAAATGGCCTCACAATCACTTGTGAGCTATTATTTTTATGAAGACCCATAATTAAGATACCCGTTTCCACCTTGAAATTTGTAAGATTGGAGCATTAGAGCAGTAATTCATATAGCTTTCAACTGCTTGACATATTTTACTTCTATGCTGGAAGCTTTTATCCTCCCCTCCAAATAACTGCTCCCTTTTCTACATGGAGCAAGAAAATTTATGAACATTGAAGTCCAGAAAACAAACAGTGCTTGTCACTGTTCATAAGCTTGGAAATCAAAACTGCTTTAGAATTCAAAGGCTTTTTAGTTAGCAGAGAAGTCTGTTTCTTCCATGAAGAATATATTACTATAAATGACAAGGCCTAGAACCATGTCAAGCAAAAACAAGACACAAAAATTAGTGACATGTCACTAGAAATAAATTGATTTCTACAATCAGTTGAGAAAATTTGGAATCTTATTAATCTTTAAAAAAAATTAAACATCTATTAGCTTTAAAAATTAAAAAAGACACAACATTATTATGATCATGTGCACATCTGACAGTGCAGTCTTGGTCCAATTGTTTCTGCAGTTTTGGGGATTTTCTTTCTGTAGTTTGGTTTGGGCTTGAGCTGTAGAGGGATGAGGAGAGGGGACAGGACTCAGACTGCGTTTGTTAGGGTTTGTCTCTATAGAAAACAGAATGTAAGAATTCCTAAATGAAAACTCTATCAAAGTGAGAGTTCACTGTTCAGGCTGCATACAAAAGCCTAAATCACTCTATACCATAGAGACAAAGTATGCTTTTAGCGAGCATAGTATTTTAAATTACAGACAGAGAAGCGTTGCACAGAACTTATGTCAATAATATACCTCTGGAAACCCATAGATGCAATCTAACACATAAGAGTGGTGGGGCACCATGAGATAAAATGAGAGGAGAAAGAGTAGCATTTTACATTACTTCAGTTTATGCAGTTACAAAAAGTGTGGAAAAGAGAAGACCTGAACAAGAGCAAAGATTTTGAAGTGAGGTCAGAAGAATGCTACTGAGATAATGGCAATAATACAGTATAATATATTTAATCCTGTATAACTTGTAATGCATTATAAATTGCATAATAATTAACCATAATGGTAATAAAAGCAGTTGGGTTTGACTAATATAACTACAGGAGTTTTTTTTTAAAAACCCTCCATATTTTGTGTTTTGCTTCTCAAATGACATTTTTTGAAGACCACCTTTAAAACCTCATTCTCCAATCAAGTAGATGTCTTGGCGAGTTGTCACCAGTGGCATACCCAAGTGCTCTAAGAGCTGACCTCCAAGTAAGATGACAGCCATCATATTCCTTTTATATCCTGTTTTCACTTTTAACTGTGTCAGTAGAGGTCAAACATTCTGAAAGAACTCACAAATTCAAATAATAACAAGATACTGATGGAATAAAATGGAACAGGCAGGAGGGAGACTCTCCAGGAAAGAAATTAACTTTTTAAGGGTATAAGCCCCTTAAACTACAAACCAGAAACACCCCTGGACTGCTAATTCCTAGCCGACTGGCTTTTAAAAGATCTATCTGAGGAGAAAACCACATAGTCACTGGAGAGCATATACGCCCCCTTCAGGTACTGATCGAATCATAGAATAGTTCGGGTTGGAAGGGACCTTAAAGATCATCAAGTTCCAACCCCCCTGCAGCGACACCTCCCGCTAGA
>VZTY01017721.1:29121-44688 GCA_013400935.1 Turnix velox
TCGGGATGGAAGGGACCTTAAAGATCATCAAGTTCCACCCCCCCTGCAGCGACACCTCCCACTAGATCAGGCTGCCAGTGCTTCATCCAGCCTGGCCTTAAAAACCTCCAGGGAAGGAGCATCGACAGCTTCTCTGGGCAACCTGTTCCAGTGTTTCACCACCCTCACCGTAAAGAATTTCTTTCTCACATCTAGCCTGAATGTCCCCTCTTCCCATACACATCTATTATTCCCAATCCTTCCATCACATATCCTATTAAAAAGTCCCACCCCAGCCATTCTGTAGGTCCAGTTCTGGTACTGATAAGCTACTATGAGGTCCCCCCTGAGCCTTCTCTCCTCTAGCCTGAACTACCCCAACTCCTTCAGCCTGTGCTCATAAGGGAGTTGCTCTAGCCCTTTGATCATCCTTGTGGCTCTCCTCTGGACCTGCTTCAGCAGATCAATGTCATCTTCTGACCACACAAGCACTAGCATTGAGCAAGTGCTGACATCCCTCTGACATGTCCTATGGGAAGACAGTATTCAAGAAAGATCTTGGGGACAAATCTTGAGAATTCACCTTCAGCATCACCAAGCCAGTCTGACTATGCTCAGGCAGAGCAAGCAGCCATTAAACACCATTCTTCACCGAACAAGGGAAATCAAGTTCCTCAGTTCCCACTGGGCTCTAAAGGCAAAGCAGCTATACACTTTCTCAGCTGGACTGGAAGACTGAAGTCTTTGTACAGCCCTTTGTACTTTTTAGATAAAAGTGCATTTATCATTAAGTACATAGAATTCCAGGACCCTATGAGAGATGTGCATTTTATTTAAAAGTCTATATGACTTCACTGTCACCATATGAAAGAAACAAGAGGGCACGAAATCAGACAAAATTACAGACTGCATCTTCCATATCTGTCTGTCTTTCTTTGTTCTCTGCCCTCTGTCACATTTCTTCTGAGGACCTTTATTTTTACTAGATGGCCACGAAGTTTTTAAATTTTTTTTTAAATTCACAACTGAACTGTCTCTATTACTTTGCTCTTATCATTCTTATACTCCTGCCTGGTTATATTTTCACTTTATTCTACTTCTTCCAAGTAGTGAAAAAAAACACCTGCCAAAGGTAAGAGGCAAGCACAAAGAAGAAAGAGCAAAGAACAAAGGATACTTCTTATGCTTTGAGCAAAGAAATATAAAAATATTTCAGTAAAAAATAAAACCCAGAAGTTCTGACATAATCACATGGTACTATAAAAACAACAGAGCTATAAGCACTACCTCAAATACTGGAGTAGTACCTTTTTGTTTGTTTGTTCTTTCTGTAATATTCCTCCCCACTGTATACTCACTTTACTGTGCTTTAATCCACCACTGGCAGTCATTAAGCTTCTCATTGTTTCCAGATAGGAAATCTGAACCATAGAAGCAGCTTTTAAAATATCAGAAGCTTGCCATGCCTCTTCCTTAATCTCCTTTGCTAGATTAAAGTTTTTCAGCAAAATTTCAGACCTGAGATTATTCCTGTACCCTTTCTGCTGTCCTTGGTCCATGTCTGTCTTAAAGTGTGGGGCAAAAATGAGCAGTGTTGTAGCTGAAAGCCTCACCAACACTCAGGGGAATGCTTTCATATTACTTTTCCTTACACTACACCTACTGTTCCTATTTCTACGCATATAGAAGAATGTATGCTTGCTTATCCATGATTTAAACATGTATCCACAACTCATCATTAGAAAACTACTTCTTTTTCCAAGACACCTTTTAGCAACAAGTTAAAAAAAACTTAAAAGGTGAGTGAGATAAATCAAATACGACTTTCTTTCAATAGACTTATGATTCACTATAGACTCACTCATGTCTTATGCATATCCAGATAAACAAAAATCTTTTACTATGCAAATTAAGACAGAATAAATAGGTCTAAGACTGTTCGGCGTACTTAAAGGCTGAGCACTGCTTACCCTTCAAGACTTTTGGTAATCCAAACCTCTCATATTTGGTAAAGAGCTAAGACTATAGGGTAACTGAGGAATTTAAGAGAGGGTGGTAAATTTTTAAATGTTACCAGTAACCCATTGTGCCAGGGAAGACATACCTGTCAAAACACTAAAAATACAAAGAGGGAAAAGCCTTGGAAAAATTACTGGGCTTCAATATTACAGGGGTGGTCCCACACATAGGACTAACTCTGCAATCTCAAGGACAATAGTAGCACTTTACATCAATTGCAAATATCCTCCTCTTATAAATAAAATATAGATCAATACATACTTTGAATCATCTCTGCATCTTGTCTGTTAATGAACATTTCACCTTGAGAAGATGATGCTACAAAGTAAGATAACTTCTTTTGCATCATCTTAAGTGCTAAAGGGAAGCAGAATCTCTCTTTCATTATTATGGACAATGGGATTCAATGCAGCTTCCACAACAGTGAAAGCGTGCTATTTTCTTTCAGGTACAATAAATATATTTAGGACCTCTTTTTGTTTCATCCTATTTTCCTTGACACTTTTATAAAGATTGATGGGTACTGCTGTTTACATACCTTATCTCTGAAGTAGTATGACCTTCAAAAGGCAGCTATGAAATGGAAGTCAAGAACTCTTCCATCTTCATTAGCTTTACATTAAAACTAAATTGCTGTGGTTTTGTGTGTTAGTTGGGCTTTTAAAAATAGCAAACTATCTCAATACAGGTGTTAAGGGCTTTAATTTCTATTAACTTTTTACATGGGCTTATTCTTTTGTATATGTAAATAGAGATCATTCTGCATTGCTGAGAGTACATGGAGACGTTCCACTTTTCCTCAACGAGGTGCATCCCTTCACAGACATCAGCACTGTAGTAAATTGTCACAATTTACATCAAGCACCAAGCACCATGTAAGAGAAAGTTCAGATATCTTTCTGGAAAATGCTACTAACTTAATACCTAAGAAATCAGGCATTTGGAGTGAATGCTGCTAAACACATCTCTGCGCACATACCCAACAGATCTACCTGGAATAGAATTCTATTCTGATGACCAAGCACAAGGCACCAAAAGTAGATGTTTCAATCAATGGTCTTTGTAGGAAAGTAGTTACAAATACAGACAGACATATTAATAACATCATCTAACAGCAAAACTTGTATCTTAAATTTATATTTTTCACCACAGAATGCTTGTGGATTATGAACTCTGTGTATGGGTATTCAAAATGAGATCCTCTGATTAATTGCTCCACTTCTACTACTGCTGTGAACTAGCTTTTTTCCTCTCTTCTGCAGCATCAAAAGGAAAACCATCTCAGTTAAATATCAAAATCACAGGACAACTTTTAAAATCTATAGTGAATTTTTACTGATCTCACAAACGTAGTCAGTTTTCAAGTTTTAAAACCGTTTTCAAGGTTTTTTTTTAAATCTACAAACCTATGTAAAAGATAGCCAGCCATTTTGCTTCAGCAATAACCATGAAATTAGGATGTCTTACAACATGATGTAAATTATCCATTTCAGAACATAGTTTTGCCACCACAGTTTTCACTTGCAACACTTCAATTTTTCTACACACAATTTTCCCTCATCTATCATTCCATCATTTTACAGAGCATAAAGCCAAAAGAGAGTTATCACACTGTCTAATCCTCTCATCCACCTTACCTAAATAAGAGATAGCAGGAGGGCATGTCACATTTCATATAAAACAGGAGATGTAAGGAGGCAGCTTTGTGCAGCCAGTTTCATCTGAAGAGGAATATCTCTGCAGTCTATTATTCCTTGGCTATCTGAACAACAACAAGGAATAGTGGGGTATTCACACCCTTGGCAGCTTTCTTTTACCATGAAAGATGAGGGCACATTTTGTGAAAACGTAATTCTGAAATGACCTGAAAATGCAGTAAGTTAGGGTGGGGGAAAAATGGAGGCAAAATTATGCACAGGCTTTCTGTAATTTCCATTTTCTCTTTGAGAAAGATTCCTTTTTTTTCTATTGTGAAAGACAGAAAACAGAGCTCATTTCTGCAATGCACAGCTTGCTTTGGCAAAGAGCAGCACAGTGACTGTGCCCCAGCATAGGTAGGGCAGAGACAATATTGCTTATTAACACGAGTGAGACGCATTCCTTTAACCAAATCAGCTACGTCCACAACTCCACAGGTAATCTAACATTGTTATTGCTGCAGCGCCTGTGGTTCCATTTCATCACTTATAAAAACAGTTTTATTATTCTCTATTGTGGGTGTAGGTCAAGCAGGAGAGACAGTATTGGAAACAAGTCTTTTAAATAGAGACAGCAAATAATGCAAATTCCTCTAATACAGGTTTTTCTGCCTGTAGCATAAGCCTTGACCTAGAAAACCCCTGCATGTTTGGCTTTCCAGGTTTTGAAATAATTCACTCTATATGCAAGAATTTACCAAAGCTCTTTTTGACCTCTGCCACACAAACATTTGTTCTAATAAATGGACGAGTTTTCTCTTATGGAATATTTTGCACTAGGGCTTCTACTATAATCACAAACTTAGTTTATTGAAAAATTGAAGAAGGATTTGACAAACTACAAAAAACACAGTAGCTCTATTGTTTAGCTTTCTAATTTACATATTACAGTGCTAGAAATAGTAATTCTGTTGAAACCAAGAGAGGCGTTAACATGTCTGATAGAAAAAAAAAGACATCCTGTAGAAAAAGCAAAATTAAAGTCTGCTTGCCTTCTGAAGTGGTAGCTGCTTATAAAATAGCCACCAGAAGACCATCAAGTGAAACAGTATAACCACTAAATCTATTTGGAGAAGTCGGGGCAGGTAGGGTCGTCATTATTACATCTGGTGCATTGCTAATACAGAAAAAAGAGCAAAGAAAAAAGTTGATTGATTGCTATGAGTTTCTGGCAGCTGTAGCTTTTGAAGCATGAAATACATTAGCATTGTATCCTAATGTCTTTGGTAATTGATGCTTGTCTTCTGAACAAGGCATATTATTTATTCACAAAGAAGTCGCTGGCTGTAAAAATTAAATATGCAGAAAGTAAGTTGACCTCTTTTTTACACAAATGAAATTTCTTTGAAGGACAAAAGAAGAAATAACTTACATTATTAGTAATTGATACAGGTCTAATTTAATGTGCATTGTCCAAATACCTTTGCCCTTTACAGGCTATTAACTGTAACAAGCTCCTGGATGAATTTATTGCATCATTACACAGCAAATACAGGAATATTTCTGGTAGAAAAGCCTCCAGTGAAGTATCAGCTCTGTTTTAAAGGAATATTTTTTTAGTAGAGAGCCTGGTTTGTAAGAGTCAGGAGAAGAGTTTCTTCAGACCACATCAGGAAAAGCATTCCTATTCATGTCTACCATAGAGGTATTCAAATGCCATAGCTTTAAGCATGTGCTTTCCAGCACTTTTTTCATGTATAATTCACTAATTACTTAAGAAAGCAAAGCAGATTATTTTGCTCTCCAGTGATAAAATTATGTTTCTTCTCAATGGCAGAGATCATGTTGTCTGCAAGGTGCCTTATAGAAGTGGTATTATCAGGATTTGAGTGTACTGAACAGACTGTTCTCAAACAAAACCTTCAGTAACCTCAAAAGAAGGAAGAACTATAAGGAAAGCACATCAGAGACAAATAAACAGCAAAAGTTTATGCTCTAAGCAGAAAACATGTCAATAAACAGCAGTAATTACAGCTCCTGAAGCTCAGTGGGGTTAACTGAGGGGGCACTACCTTCCAACCAGCACAAACACACTCAATTAGAACCTTTTTTTTTACACTGATGGGTACCCCGCTTTTTCTTCTGCTAAGGTTTGCAATTTAAACAAAGTTCAAAATGAACAAGTGCAAAACTAGCAACAACTCTGTTCCATTTCAGGACTTATTGGCATTTACCCATTTAAAACATTTATCTGCCCTTGTGTTATTGCTGACTAATATTTGTATTCACACCATCGTTAGTCCAGGCTCTTCCACAGCCATTGTTCCTGACCTTTTTCCTGATAAAATACAGAACTATTTGACCTGAAGTCAGTGGTGCTTTTAACTCAGCTGCCTGGTTCAGGTGACACCTCCAGTTTGGACTGCAGTCTGCAAGTTCTGGCTGCAAGTAAGTAAAATGCTTGCATAACTCTCATTGTCTGCCCATAATTCTATCATAGCTAGAAGGATAGATGACTTCACTCACAATTTATGATGAAAACAACCTGTGTGGCTCAGCTTTTTTCAGAAAAGAAAACAATAGACCAAACAAAATCATAGCAGAAACAGAAGCCTATGCAAGGCATTGACGTATATCCCAGCCAGGCAGAAAAAGGCCAAACTAGAGTAACAGCATTAAAAGGGCACAGCTTCACAGTATGTTTACCAATACAGAGACCCTGATAACACTTAGATCTGGAAAATCATCATCACAGCAAAGACATGTACATGAGAAGATAAAAAAAAAGCAAAACTGTTAGCTGACATAAGGCACAGGCTCTAGCTACCTGTGGTCAAAAAACTAACACTTTAGAAGCTTGTGTTCAAGGGCTCTTAAGGGACAGTGCCAAAGGCAGATGTCTCAGTTGTGTCTCTTTAGTTATTTCTCTGCAATCAGCAAAGATCTATTTCTAGCTTATGTGGTCTCTCATGCAAGCATAATACAGCACAATGGTACTTGGATGTATATGATTGAATTCACATATATTCACCTTAGCAACCATTTACAGCAGCACTGAGCAAGAAAGACCCTGGAGTGGGATCCAGAGTGTAGCACAAATTCATGTTGTTGTATTTTAACCATGCTGGCACATTCTGAAACATGTTTAAACATATGAAATTAGAGTGTGGGCTAGACAGATGTATACAGAGGAGACAGGAAAACAAACATTAAGTCAAGACAGGCCTATCTCAGAGGAAGAAATATTTATTTTTTTCCTTGTAACATAGATGTGGCTTAGCTGACATTAAATCTGCACTTTTTTTTGTTGCTTCTGAAATCCCCATACATTCACACTGTTATAGTATGGACATTATTTTCCCTAGAGACAAGAATGTCTGGTGAGTGCCCAGGTAAACTGGAGGCTCATATTCTAGCATTGCTAGTTTGAGACAGATTCTTCCTTAACACTTGTCATTCTGTGGTAAATTGTGAGGGAGAGGCAAACAGAAGATAAATCCTGTACATTCTGTGTTAAAGCTTAAAGTGTAAGTGTAACCATAACCATTACTAGTTTTGCTATGCTGTAATTCATTGCTAGAGAAAGATCAAGATTATCAGTATTGGCTCATGTTTTCCTTCCTAATTAGTCTGATGCTTTGCTCAGCCAGGATGTCTCCCATGCAGTAGGGAAACATGATCAGTAGGGCATGACATGATAACTGAACACATACACCCTGAGGTGATACTGAAATATCGTAATTCCTGGCACAGCAACTTCCCAAGAACCTCATGGCCTGAAAATATTTCAGTAGACTGCAAGAAACCATGCCATAAGTTTCACTGTTCTGTAGAAGAGAAAAATCTCCATATATGATCCAGAGACAGGAAGTCGTATACTCAGTATGGTAGTTCTCAGACCTGTGTCAAGAGCTTCCTGCTAGCATGGGAGATTTACAAGGTATTTGCCTTCAGTCCCAGTCACAGTCCAACAGGACAGCAGTTCTGGTATTTACCACCTTGTCCCTGCTTCTTCAGATGTCACAAAGATTAAACCATATACCCACACTGCAAATGACACTCACCATTCCTCAGTCTGAAGAACAAATAAATAAACCCAGCTTTTAAGACAATTTATACTGAGAGATGAATGACAGAATAGAAAGAAATCACAAAGAACAGCTCTTATTTTCTACCAGTCTCCTTGCTTGTCCCCTGTAGAGTGGACAGAGTTGGAGGAGGTAAGTCCCATCCTACCCTGGTCCTTCCCAGGTGTGATAGTAAAACCCTCTGGGTCTTGGAAAGTGTTCCAGGATTTAGACAGATTTGAAGTTTCCCTTTAGGGGCCCTAACAGCAATGAGGAATAACATTCAGCAATTTTAATTCACAGTTTCTTGTACTATTCAAGTGAAAACAACAAAACACAAAAAAATAAAATGTCTTATGAGACTTCTCACACTGACTTTAATAGGAGAATTAGCATTTCTCATTTTCCTGTTCCAATGTGCACAGTAAAAGATGTCAAAAAATAATTACTGGAGGATCACAAGGTTTATGACATTTTAAACCATAATGACTAGTTAAGGAACATAAGATTTAGGAAGCCAGCCTTACCCAGGCACCAACCCCACTATTTCAATGTCAGCAGTAGACTCTTTAGACACAAAGAGCCTAAGGCAAACACTAAAATTAGCCTTAAATCAGAAAATATTTTTGTTATGCCAGACTGTAGAAACATAGTACAACTGCAGACAGCTTGTGTAAGGTTTTTTGTGGTGGTTGTTTTAGGGGTGGGGTTATTTTTTTAAATGCAGGATTAAGAAAAAAAAGAAAACATAAGAGTAATAATTTCCAAGAAATGTATGATGCTTTTAATTTGTACAAATTTTACATGTCCATACTTTCATAAAGCACAACTGAAATCTGCAAATTGAATAAATTCAATTTGAATGAATACTGCAACAGAATTATTTTACCAAAGACAGCAAACTAATTTACATCAGTATAACTAAGAACTAAGCATAATTGTGAGTTCTTAATGGCCTTCCAAAGCTTACTCTGAATCATCTTAAAATGATAAAAATCAAAATAAACCCAAGAAACAATTCTCCTGCCTCTATCTGCACATTACAAGAAGATATTCAATAAAATATATTTATCAGCATTTGACCAGCTATAAAACATCAGTGTAGAATTTTTGTGTACTGTAGCATAGTAAAATGACAATTAACTCTAAATTAAACCCCAGTTAACTCTAAATCAGCTTCTGAATGGTATTGGTGCTTCTTCATCTGCAGCTAGCTCAAAGGGAAATGTCATTTGTGAGATCTGGAATAGCACTTTTGCAATGAAGGATGCCACAGTTGAATTGTGACTTCATATAAAAGGTAAGTCTTGCTGGGTTTGCTATACATAAATCTTGGGATATCACAGTACTATTTACCTCTTGTATTTTCAAAAGGTAGTTAAATTCTATGTGAACAACTCCAGACCTGTAACCTTCAGCTTGATTAGTACAGTGTGTCATCTACATACTGCAGCCATATTAATTCATGCTGTTATCTCATCAGATCTCAAACAATATAGTGTCAAGATTCATCAACATCAGTATGTTTTCAACACACAGTCTAGGTGACTGTCAGCTACAATCAAGCATCTGAATGATTTTAGGCCAAATGCCAATATTCCCCTAGCAAAGCATAGCCTACATTACTGCTTCTTCATTATTCTCAAGCTCACTCATTATTTAGGATATATCTGATAGTAACCTGAAAGATAGATTAGGGGTTAGAGATCAGACCAAATATAACTTTATTTAACAGTATATTCTTCATGGGCCTGAATGCGATTCTTGGCAGAACTGTGTATTCTTTGGCATCCTCCATGTTTCTCAGCAGGAAAACTAAAATTCTACAGCAAAGGAAGCAATCTGTGTTACACAGCTGCATAAACACCAGTTTCACAAAGCCAACAAGTTGGGTGTTACACTTTATAATGCCACATTAGCCAGCAACAGATAAACTTTAATTATCAGATTCAAATGCAAACTGGCACCTCAGTTTGTTCTGCATGTTCAAAACCTCCAGGCTTTTCATTGATAATTCTGTAGGAAAGAAGAGTCAAGTTTCTGAATTGAATAAAAACTTTCTCTTTGTTTTGTAAAAATCTGAACTAGTAATTCTGAACAAATTCTTTATCATAGCTATATCAAAGCAGTTATGGAGGCTTAATTAGTAAAATTATTTAAATGCTCAGTCACACATAAATCTATTGAACTTAATTCCTGGTGTTTTAGAAGAATTTAAAACATACAAATCCCATTTAAATATCATGTGACCACAGTTCAATATGTGCATTACTTCCTTTTCAAAAAATAGCATTCACTGTATCTATTAAGTGCAAGTGAAGAAAGAGTCACAGTAGACAAAGAAGTTGATTCTCTGGCTGATTTTCAGGTTTTCTGCAAAATACTACACAGTCAAACAAACAAATCCAAGTTCCACTTGAGAATGCAAAGAATTACCTTAGGGAGTTCAGACTCTTAAGTTAACTGTTCAGTCAATTAGAACCCCCTTTTGTGGATTGAGAAAATAGGAAGTTTGACTTTTTCAGTACTAATTATTCTCTTCCCTTTCCTCCTCAAGAGCAACATTTTGCTATTCTTCTTTGGCTCCCTAAGGTTAGCAGTTATTTTTGGTCATATTTTCTCAAGTATATATTCTAGCACTGTATAATTTTCCTTATGTTGAATACTAAAGAAAACTTCCTCTCCTAAACAAGTTACAGAAAGTTCACCAATAAAGAAAATGTTAATAGTGCAAATTTGCCAGATACTTTTGCTTTATGTTGGAGGTATTTCAGAATTAATATATTTATGCTGGAACTGTCTAATTCAGTTAAAAGAATGCACAAACCAATACAATAGTTAAAACTTTTCATTTTAAATACAAAAATTGTCACCTTAATTAAAATAATTAACAAGACAGAACCAGTGATACCATACTTCTCTCTCTTTCCTGAAGCCTTTTTCAAATACACATAAACAAACACAGCATGAAGCCTTGCCCGACACAGTTACACAAGACTGATCTATTTTTAACAGAGAGATTTTAACACTGCATTAACTAAAAGTTAGGATAAGTAGGTTTAGAAAACCTAGTTTATAGAGGAAGCAAAAGTAAGGGAAAGCTCAGGGTTTTTTAATGCCTTCCATCACCTTCAGTAGCTTTAGTAAAAGCTACTCAATGATCTTTAAGGTCCCTTCCAGCCCAAACTATTCTATGATTCTATTCTATTCTATAAATGTGGCCATTACTAGCCCTGTCATATATCTAAGGCCCCGTAATCAGTACAGGTAGTGGTTTATAAAAGTTAAGGCTCCAAGAAGGGAATGAGAAGAACCAAAAACACATTATAAGCAAAACAAAACCAGTTCATATTCAGGGTGTAGATACCGAAAGAGGTGTACTTCAGAACAACCATGATTACATTTATTTTTACTTCTCCCTGGCAGGCAGACTGAAAAGCATTCTTTCCTCATAGAACAAAGCCTTTGACTTAGCTTTAAATAAACTGCCTCACAAAATAAATCAAAAGACATCACTTGAATGCTACTCACTAAACTAAGAGCAATAATTTCCCATCTTTTCAGAGGGAAGAATAATTTTTCCATGACCTGAGAACTAGTACAGGATAGCACCAATTAGAGTTCAAATCACTGCTCCAGCACAGAGTCCCTGCAGTGAATTTCCCATGGAGAGCCTCAGCCACCACTTGGGCTAGGGTTGTTTTGATGGACTGGAATGGCTCTGATAAAGCCCTAGGAACCAGAATGCCATGTTAACAGTATCTGATGTGATGTAGCAGTGAATGAACATTTCATGATATATTAACTTTTTTGAAAAAAATCTTCCTTTGGCTACACAAGTGTATCTTCTGTATCTGCAACTGCTAAGAGGAGCAATTGTTATAATTTTTAAGGAAACATTTGACTTAACTGCCCATTGAATGTCTGCAAGCACACAGAAGTAACTCAACTAGTGTGTATGTTCTGGCTTGAATACAGCTTATTTTTTGATAATATAAATTTATTGGTAAATAAGATCACGTGCTAATTTTGAGAACACAAAGAATTTCTTGCATAGAGAGAAAAAGCAGTTATTAGTTGCTGAAAAACATCTGTACAATACAAATTATAGTGGTTGCATGAGATGTTTAGATCTATTAATTTTTCCTTTCCCACAGAACAACATTTCCAAATTTTAGCAATTTAAGTTGCTGAGGGTTAGTTCTTTTCAAAAAGCTATTGTTGTAAAGTTCACCTCATGCTGTACAATAGGGAATAAGCCATTGTTAGCATTATTGAATGGTTTCTTGCTTCAGGGAAGACACTTGATTTTCTTTGTTTTCACGCATTAATTAAATTGGTGATAAGACATTTTAACATAAGATTTTAGAATCTCTAAATGTAAACATCTATGCAGCAGGAGGTATGCATTATTTAAACCTTAGCAATAGCTCTCATTAAAACTTAACTCACTTTTTCAGCTTTCTCAAAACATCTGCTTCTCATGGTACCTGGTTTTGTAATTATAATAAACCAAGTTTCTCTAGCGACATTCCTTTAGTTGCAAAAACAACTGTTTTGTAGGATTTCTTTACAGCTTCAATAAATGAAACTTTATTACGAACAGCAATAATTATTACATTTTTTTTTTCTTATTTCAAATCTATTGCTTTAAAAGTTAATGCTATAACACATCTGCCATAGCACAGTTATTTGAGATAGCTATATGAAATTACAATGAAAAAAAACCCTGAAGCTGATGCCTCTCATCATCCTCCTCAATGACACAAACCCATTGTGCAGTCTGGCTCATGTGTGATAGCAAATTGTTTCAGGACAAACCCAGGTTTACAGCTGGACAAACTCACTTTGCCACCAGTTTCAAGAAAAATCTGCAGGGATTCACACTTTTTAAAATTATATTTCATTTTTCAGGAAAGACTGAAACATACGNAGAAATGCTCAGCTTATGATTTCCATGATCAATACACATGCAAAATTCAGAGAAAGGAAATGAAATGCATTGTCCCTGGAGAACTGCTGCATTTACCAGACAATTAAGAAGTTCCCCATTTTTTCATTATAATTACTTGTATCCAAAGATCATTATTATGGTCTTTTTCCAATAAAATTTCTCAATAGATAACAGAAGAGAGAAAAAGACATGGTAGTGCTATCCAAGGAAGTGATGGTTTATGCAACACTACTATTAATTCATTATACCAAATATTTGCTTATAATTAAGACCACCTGATATATTAATTTTACTTGATATTTTCACATATTTAGATATTTTTGAACCTGCCCTAATTACATAGGTTTGCCTAAAATTTAAGAAATATCATTTATCTGAGAAGCTTCACTACAGCAGTACTGTGGGACTCAATTTCCATCATTTTTGGGTTGTCTTAGAAGACAGCAAAGATTTGCTCTGCAGTGGACAGGGCATGTAATGGGCCATGTTTGACCATTTTCTAGCAACAGCTGAGGAATTACAGCTCCCCTTTTGGTTTTCTGCACAAAGAGCAGGGACTTTCTCCAGTGTCAAGGCAAAGGAAAAGGCTGCTCAGTGAAAGACTAGAATGGGTGCCAAGGATAGAAACTGCAGGAAGAGCAACCTGAGAGTGATAAAAGAGAACAGAGGCCTGGGACTCACCCAATAAAGCCAGTGACCTGGACTGGTGTGTGAAGGATGATGAAAGGTTAGTTCCTGTCAGTCAAATAGGATAGAAAGGCCCATCCTTGAAAGAGGCAGAATTACCTCTCACTAAACCATACTGCCAGCATCCCAGCCTGGTTCACAGCGTTTTTTCCACTTACTCTAGAACAGAATTCCTGGGAAACCTCTTAAAAACTTCCAGAAATAAAATGTCATACAAATCATGCCAAAACTAAAGGGAAGAGTTGAATGGGATAAGAGGTACAAATGCAGATGAAGACATTGAAACAAACATGAAATAAAATACTGTATGAAGAGCTACTGTTTGAACAAAGTACAAATTATAGTGGTTGCATGAGATGTTTAGATCTATTAATTTTTCCTTTCCCACAGAACAACATTTCCAAATTTTAGCAATTTAAGTTGCTGAGGGTTAGTTCTTTTCAAAAAGCTATTGTTGTAAAGTTCACCTCATGCTGTACAATAGGGAATAAGCCATTGTTAGCATTATTGAACGGTTTCTTGCTTCAGGGAAGACACTTGATTTTCTTTGTTTTCACGCATTAATTAAATTGGTGATAAGACATTTTAACATAAGATTTTAGAATCTCTAAATGTAAACATCTATGCAGCAGGAGGTATGCATTATTTAAACCTTAGCAATAGCTCTCATTAAAACTTAACTCACTTTTTCAGCTTTCTCAAAACATCTGCTTCTCATGGTATCTGGTTTTGTAATTACAATAAACCAAGTTTCTCTAGCGACATTCCTTTAGTTGCAAAAACAACTGTTTTGTAGGATTTCTTTACAGCTTCAATAAATGAAACTTTATTACGAACAGCAATAATTATTACATTTTTTTTTTCTTATTTCAAATCTATTGCTTTAAAAGTTAATGCTATAACACATCTGCCATAGCACAGTTATTTGAGATAGCTATATGAAATTACAATGAANGCTCCAGCACAGAGTCCCTGCAGTGAATTTCCCATGGAGAGCCTCAGCCACCACTTGGGCTAGGGTTGTTTTGATGGACTGGAACGGCTCTGATAAAGCCCTAGGGAACCAGAATGCCATGTTAACAGTATCTGATGTGATGTAGCACTGAATGAACATTTCATGATATATTAACTTTTTTGAAAAAAATCTTCCTTTGGCTACACAAGTGTATCTTCTGTATCTGCAACTGCTAAGAGGAGCATTTGTTATAACATAATTTTTAAGGAAACATTTGACTTAACTGCCCATTGAATGTCTGCAAGCACACAGAAGTAACTCAACTAGTGTGTATGTTCTGGCTTGAATACAGCTTATTTTTTGATAATATAAATTTATTGGTAAATAAGATCACGTGCTAATTTTGAGAACACAAAGAATTTCTTGCACAGAGAGAAAAAGCAGTTATTAGTTGCTGAAAAACATCTGGAGTTAGCATACTGAAAAGCAATTATATCAACACATGCACTTGTGTTGGAGAAACTACTTTGTTTCTTACTTCCATTTGGAAAAGTCATCTGTCACGTTTTGTCTGTCTTTTCTTATGAGCGCTCAAATTATAAGCTGAATTGCAGCTTAGACCTTCAACACTTGCAGTACCCTTCTGTGACCTTTTCAGTCACAAAATTAGACTGATGGATTAATTTAGAGGACAAAGGTGCAAAACATAACATTAAGGCAGGAGAATGGTGAAAATAACATTATTGGTTAATTCTATGAATTTATTTCAGTTATTGAATTTGATTTTAGGATTCTTCAGATTTAAAACTCCTAATTGAGAGATAGGCTTATGTCAACAAGCATGAACATTTATTTCTTGGTTGCTTTGCTTTGTGCTTTTTTTCTTAAAATGACACCCATTCCTCCTTCTTCCCCCAGCTTTATATGCTGAACATGACATCACCTGGTACCAGACTAGCCCTTGGGTCAGCTAAGTCAGCTGTCCCAGTTGTATCTCCTCACAACTTCTTTTGCCTCCACCAGTCTGCTCCCTGATCAGGCAGTAAGAGGAACACANAACATTTATTTCTTGGTTGCTTTGGTTTGTGCTTTTTTTCTTAAAATGACACCCATTCCTCCTTCTTCCCCCAGCTTTATATGCTGAACATGACATCACCTGGTACCAGACTAGCCCTTGGGTCAGCTAAGTCAGCTGTCCCAGTTGTATCTCCTCACAACTTCTTTTGCCTCCACCAGTCTGCTCCCTGATCAGGCAGTAAGAGGAACACA
>VZTY01017721.1:47690-89311 GCA_013400935.1 Turnix velox
TACAAATTATAGTGGTTGCATGAGATGTTTAGATCTATTAATTTTTCCTTTCCCACAGAACAACATTTCCAAATTTTAGCAATTTAAGTTGCTGAGGGTTAGTTCTTTTCAAAAAGCTATTGTTGTAAAGTTCACCTCATGCTGTACAATAGGGAATAAGCCATTGTTAGCATTATTGAATGGTTTCTTGCTTCAGGGAAGACACTTGATTTTCTTTGTTTTCATGCATTAATTAAATTGGTGATAAGACATTTTAACATAAAATTTTAGAATCTCTAAATGTAAACATCTATGCAGCAGGAGGTATGCATTATTTAAACCTTAGCAATAGCTCTCATTAAAACTTAACTCACTTTTTCAGCTTTCTCAAAACATCTGCTTCTCATGGTATCTGGTTTTGTAATTACAATAAACCAAGTTTCTCTAGCGACATTCCTTTAGTTGCAAAAACAACTGTTTTGTAGGATTTCTTTACAGCTTCAATAAATGAAACTTTATTATGAACAGCAATAATTATTACATTTTTTTTTTCTTATTTCAAATCTATTGCTTTAAAAGTTAATGCTATAACACATCTGCCATAGCACAGTTATTTGAGATAGCTATATGAAATTACAATGAAGAAAACCCCTGAAGCTGATGCCTCTCATCATCCTCCTCAATGACACAAACCCATTGTGCAGTCTGGCTCATGTGTGATAGCAAATTGTTTCAGGACAAACCCAGGTTTACAGCTGGACAAACTCACTTTGCCACCAGTTTCAAGAAAAATCTGCAGGGATTCACACTTTTTAAAATTATATTTCATTTTTCAGGAAAGACTGAAACATACGGTTGTACCTGGAATGATTTAGTCAGGGTCTGAGAACACACAAGTACATTAAATATCACTGGAAGGCAATTCTGGATAATGCTCTATTTCTTTTTGCTAAGAAAGCTAAATGTAGCATTTGTGGTAGGGAATTGGTAGGATAAGTGTGTTAAATGCTGATTCTCAACCATACAGCTCCTATTAATATTACATGTCTACTGCTTCAATCAGAGTAACATTAAAAACCATCTTCACAGAATGCTAGGGATTGGAACAGACCTTGAATGATCTAGTCCAATTCTACTGCCAGAGAAGAAGCATCTAAGTCAGGTCACACAGGAACGCATCCAAGTAAGTTTTCAATGTCTCCAGAGAAAGAGACTCTATTTTGGTGTTTTTGGTTTGATTTGGTAACAGACATATGTCCTCAGCAACATTGACAGCCAGTGCTGTGAAGAGGGAAGTGCTCAGGCATTTTGCTACATGAGATGCTTTTTCAATGGCAGAGAAGGGAGAGAAACTCATTTTCCAGTCCTCAAACAGAGGCTGCACTAGGCTGCGCAAGGCTACCTAGTGATTAACAAACAGCCATTTTATCACACAAGTCCATAAGTTACAGTTAAGGCCTATGTGTCTTTATTTTTTTCCTTTTTTTTTCAACAAGTTGAAGAGATAAGTTATGCTTGTACCCAGATGTTATTAGCTGTTGAAACTATTGTTTGAGGGTTTAAAAAAAAAAATCTTAAAGCAATATTAAAGATAAAAGCAGATATCCAGTCATTCACATTCAAGTGAAGAAAATTTAGTACAGCAAGTATTGAGATCAAGTACAATCCTCTGTTTCAGATACAATTTAAAAGTGTCACAAGCATAAAGTCATTTAATTTCCTGTATCAGACCAAGCACTATTTCCTGTCAGTAAAGGAAGATTATTCTCTTGGAGGACTGCATGTTAATAATTATCATTGCTGTGCATTCAAACAGAGAAGAATCAATGAAAACTTTTAATTAAAACAGCATTAATTTACATCCAGAATGTAAATATTTAAAGGAATAGCATTTTCAGTAAAGGTGAGGGGTTTTTTTCACCACACTATTTCCCAATCAGAGTTAAATTGTTAAATTGCTAAATTAAATCAGTCCTTACACTGAGTAAAAAGCACGCAAATATATCTCATACAGTTGCATCAAATAAAAATAAATAAAACCAAGACCCTACTCCTTCAAGAAATAACTAAAAAATATATTTGTGGTAATGGTTCATGCTTACTAATATTGACACCTGTATTTTATTCTATAAGCTTTTTTCAGACGAAGTTCAATTATTCTAGTGAGTGACATTAACATGTCAGGGTTTCTCTATCTAGTGTTGCAGAGCAGAAAACGAGTGTTTAAACCTCACACAATAAGATGATTCAGATACACGACATTTACTAGGCTGCAGTTCAGAACATCAAGGCTGTAAAACCAAGGATACTGAAGCTCAGTTCCTGACAGGGAGATGAACATTTTTCCTTCCCCCTGGCTCCTATCCTTCTTCTACCTCCTTTTGTAACATTTCAAAGGAGAAAATAAAGTAAAATATTGAGAAATTTATCAGTTAGGCTCAGCAAGGCTAAAAAAGCAGTAAGAAGTAATTTATTGCCTGATTCAAGGTATACAGAATTCAATAAGAAGATATTGATCATAAATATTTGCACTTCATTCCTTCCCACATTATCAGCAGCACTATTGGCCTCTAATTATTTTGCTTGGTACTTTTCCCCTTGGAAAACTTAGTGAATCTGCCAATATAAGCAGAAAGTCTATATTAACAACCTCATGAAAAAAGTCCAACCCTTTAGTTTTATAAGTATTACTCACCACAATGGCACATCTTGACTCAAACACTTTCCCCTCACAAATGTTTAGTAATTTTTATCAAGCACTTTATTCTTATTAAACGCATTCATAGACACATAGTGGTACTTGCAGCATGGCACACAGTAGAACTGCACTGATACACATTCAGACTAAGAGTTTTGAAGACAGTCTGATGCTGCATGGTGCCAGATGGCCTGTGATCTGAGGACATATAGAACTCTCAATTCATTCAGAATCACAGCCAAGATTAATGGAACTTCTTTTGCATGCAGTTGCATCCACTTTCTGATGCCATGCTGGCTACAGACCACACATTAAGCTCATTATGAAAGCAAATACACACAGAATCAGAACTAGCAGGGATCTTCAAAAGCCATCTAATATACCCCTCTTGCAGTGAACTACATGCTCTCTAGCTTTCCTATAAGCCCCTTCAGGTACTGAGCAGTTTCTCCCTAAGCAGTTAACAGAGATACTGATAGAAAAAGCATTCACAACATTCACCATTACGGAGGATGGTATACATTTCCATTCTACATTCACAGTCCATATTACACAACAAATTAAAAAAAAAGTAATTTGCTTTGGCACCACATGAAATAGTAATATATTTCCTCTCATCCACACAACTGCTAACTTCTGAAAGGGCAAGTTTTACTATCCTAATGGAAATCAAGTGAAAAATGTTATTTGAAACAGAGAAAAAAAGGGTGAGAAGGGAGAAGGAATATAGCTTTTAAGGACATGCTGAAAATGCAGCATCACATGACATTCTCCTTAAATACAATCCTCATTGAATAGGAAAAAGTGCCTGCCTTCCATCTGCTTCTTGACATGTGCCACAACCTAAAGTTTTATTACATTGAATTATGAGAATTATGTGCCCTAAAGCTACCGACACTTCAGAAACTACAGAATCATAAATGTGCTTTTAATCAGTTAGAAAAAAACTTTCAACACAAATTCCATAATGTATTTCCTTTTATATTTTCCTATATAATGTGTTTATGGAGTTTTTACAAATTATTCCAGAACTTCCTAACTGCTACCCCGTTTCTTTGCTTTGACAATTATGATATCCAGTCTCTTGTAGAGATTATGTTGACATTGGATAAACTTTACTTCTTTCAGCAATATTACCCACATGTATATTTTGGACAAGGTCAGAGAAAATTAACTTTCTTCATAGGACTCCATCATAATGCAATCTCAAAAAGAACAATAAATTAGCAGATCTTTTGTCAAAAATTAAGAGTTGTTTGTTTCTGGTATCTCCCAGATGAAAACCACTTTTGTGAAATTAGGCAGCTTGTTAGTGAACCTTTATCATTCATTACCATTTTTAATTCCTGCAAGAGGACAAAATACTTGAGTATCTGACTGCCTGAGCTAATGCTTTTTGCTTATATATAAATATCAAAAGTCCCTACCAGAAACCAGGTAAAGAATGTTATTTTTTTTCAGAAGCACAGTATTCCTTTTTTATAACTCTCATTATTCTTTCCCTTCACTCTTTTGCTTAATTTCTATGTCACCTCTTACTTACATACGAAAAAAATTACAACTCTGTCCATGGCCAGATCTTTTCGTTTTCTTGTAACATAGCTCTCAATATTTGCTATGAATGAATAAACTTCTTCCAATGTACTTAACTAAAACTATCAAATTTAGATAGATAGCTGTATTTGTATTATCGGTATTCTACACATTCATTCAACATGAAGATAAAAAAACCATTCACAAAGGGAGAAAACTGAAACATGTATGAAGATGTCAAATGTTTGTTAACAAAACATTATGACCTGCTATCCTGGTCTAAAAGCAGAAGGTAAATCAGATTCAGGTAATCAAGACTGAACTGAATCCAATATAAGATTCTCATCTGCTTCAAAGTAGACTCAAAGAAACGCAGGGGGGAAAAAAACCAACAAAATAGAGCTAGACTGTTCTCTGTGTAACAATTACAGAGTCTGGCAAAAGCTGAAGTCATATGAAGATCCTGGAAGACCTCCTCAGAATCAGAAAACTTTGCCAGATCATATAAATTACAGTTTCAGTGACTTTGATACCCGATATCTATACGCAAGCCATGCACTTATATAATTCTCCATTTCATACTACTCGTTGAAGAGGGGGAAAAAGCTTTTAACACCACACTTACATGGATTTAACTGGTGGGTACAGGCTAATACGTCGCTTTTGAGTCAATTACATATCACTTTTGCTGCTATTACTGCAAAAGAATGTATCCTACAGGAAAGAGACAAAACAAATATCAAGCCATAACAGACTTATCAGGCAAAAACTGAAAGCACTTTTTAGCCTTGTGCCTATTATGCCACAAAGTTTTAGAGATAATAAATTACTATTCAACCTCAAAACGTACTAGTTGCTGAACAGTAATGACTTCAACTTTTACAAATTGACTCAGAATTTTCTAAGAGTCAAAATGGGAATTGCAATAAAGCTTTAAAAACAAAGGTTCCAATCATGAAATTTTGTCTCCAGCTTCCTAACTTTTCATACATTCACTTGCATCTTTTGAGATCATTATATTTGAGAAAAATAAAAATCACAGCAAGTCTTCTTGAATGAAATTCTGCAATGATATGTAAAGACAATAACACAATATATCATCTTCCTGCTCTATGTGCGAGCTTCATTTCATGAGCATTTTCAAAGCACCAATTCCATAATACTATTACCAAGCTGTGTGGGCAGGCAGGCTCTTCACCATGCAAACTCCCTCATCTGTGGGTTCTAGCTACAGGCTCTCATGCACAATTCCAAAAGCTTTTGCCTCCCCTCCTAGTTCTTCATCTAATATTTTTTTCACTATAATCACACACAGGAAGAAAAATTATAAAGCCCAGCAAGACAAGTGTGTCATGCCTCAGCTGAAACTGTGAAGAAATATTAAAAAGTAAGATTTAGAGTCAAATGTAGAAAGGCTTTTGGCCTCATAGCAACAGAAATATAAGTTAAACCATTGAAGGCTGTTTGATAAGGGAACCCTTGCTTTCTGTTTTTCTGGGTGAGAGTTTCAAGGAATCTACAGCTCATTTGCTGCAGAGGTCAAAAGCAGTCAATGGAGTCTTTTTCTTATAGCTATACACAACAGTCACCTCCCTCTTGCCCATCTAACAGAGGACTAATCACTACAGCGTGCAGCTTAATATAAATGCCTGTAACAAGGGCTATGCACAGCATGAGCTATAAGAGCCATCCCCAAACTGTCCACAAAAAAGACAATTCTCAGATTTCCCTGTGGAGTCTCTTTAAATCAGGCTTTTCTACAAATGGTTCATAGTTAATTTCCAGTCTCTGCTTCTCAATAGACATATGCTTAAGACGGATTGTACCTCTTTCCCCACTTTATCATACAAGGATGTGAAAGTGGCTAGACTTCCAAAAACTGGAAGGGAGCATAGCCTGTAAACATACATCAGTTTGCTAATCAGACTTCTGTAGCAGACCAGAGGGCATCTGAGAAGCTTTTCAGTTGAGAAATTCTATCTATTGTCTGAATGCAAGAGAAAGAGTCACAAACAAATTCTTCAGCAAACAGAAATGGATACCATAACCACATCAAAATCTTCCTTTGAAAATAAAAAAAAATCAAAACCCAATGCTGAAGAACTACTTCCCTCCCTTCCTTTTTTCATTTTCCTGAAACAAATTTCAGTCCACGCAGCTACACAGATCCGAATGGGCAGAATTCATCACTATAGAGAAGTGAATTTTTCATAAGTGTGAGCTCTTACCTTTGGAGAATTCTGCATTTTCTTTTCACAGTTCTGGGTTTCCTCTAGATGAATTTGCAAGTTGCAGTTCTTTGTTGATGGGTACCAACTGATGATTATGTGAATCACCATGGGCACATCTGAGATACAGAGCTTTATGAAGCATCAAAGTGTAGCAGAATTATTGCACAGAATCTGGAAAGTGAATTGAAAAATTATTGACTAGGAAGAACTTTCATATCTTGCTTCAGCATTTCAGGTGCAATTACCAAAGGGATTATATTAATTATTACATAAACAATATTGATTTAAGATTTACATGGAAGATAGTGGAGCTAAAAGCAAAAGAAAGAGGTTATAGTCAGCCTATAAATATGAATTTCAAGGAGCAGTTCAAAATGCTACTATCTTCTATAACTGAAGCCCTGCAGGTAGATCCATGGTGACTTGCAAGAAGTAAAGATAGAAAAACCCTGTTCAAGAGACTTAAGATGCTCTAAAGGAAATGTGGACTTCATCACAGCATTTAAAATTGGAAAGCACAGAAAACAAAAGGTGGTGATACAGTGTCTCCTAATAGAAATAAAAATCACTTATAAGTAATTTACTTATTAAGTATAGTATTTGGTGAGACAATACTATTGCTAAAGTTCTGAAGGTCATTGTTGGGCATTAGCATAAATCCATTTGATTCTGAAAAAGCATGAGGACAGAGGCATATTTGTATTGAATAACTTAATTCAGTCCTAAAAGGAGACAAAAAATTAACCAAATACAAAACTAGAAACAGCTTATTTATTCTACTCATAGCCTACTCATTGAGAGTGGATGACATCTCAGCACACAAGTTTGGACATGCAGTCTGAAATAGCACCACATCATGCTGGGGAACCTTAGAGACTTAATCCTTTCTGATCAAAAAGAATTTTCTGATATCAAAACTGTTCTTAGCTTTGTCCAAAAAAAAACAAACCAAAAAACCTTTTAATGCCTAAACAGGCTTCGAATCACTGTACTACTGTCTTAGAAAGTAATCCTCCATCCCATCAGCAACTAGTGTAGCTCTAAATATAAAAATCACAATTTGTGGTAGTTCAACTTCAAGATTCTTGAGTTCTCCAGACAAGCTCACTTTCTAAATAGACAAAACACCCTGAAATTCTGCCCGTGGGGCATAGTAAGCTTCTGCAGCTAGTAATGAATCCTCAGCATCAAGAAGGAATGTTTTAATATTAAACACAAATCTAAGATAAATAGAAATATAAAATTTTGCATACTTATAATTTTTTTTCAGTTTGTTTTAGTTAAACCAAATAGCACTTCCCAATCAACTTCTATTTTTTTTTTAAGTTAAGAATATTTGAATGGATTCTGGCATCACAACATTTACAGAAACACTTATTCTACAATACAAAGCATGCTGACAGGACGGAAATCAAAGGAATAATGTTCTTTTCTTTCATGGTGGAAGCCCTCATATGAACAAGCAATTGATCAGCACTGACCACAGTCCCCTCCCTCAGTTGATCACCCATGATCCCACTCACTCCCACAATCACCTGTAATCACCTCAGCACATTTACAAGAGTGGGAGAACACTAAACTTCTGTTTCAGGAGTAAAAATGGTGATTTTCAGAATGAAGTCATGCTGCTTGGTATAATTAACAAGTAAAGGTAACACTAGTGGCCTCTGTTGTGTTCCACAGTTCAGAAATAAAATATAAAATCTTTGGAAGTGTCAAGCTAAATACAGCAATCTAATTCCAATTTAGACACCTAGAAAAAAAGCCTAATTTTAAAAGACATCTGTTTACTACCTTTCACAGATCATTGATTTACATCTAACTCCTTGCCTAACTTTAAGATTTTTTTTTCTTTTAGTACATTGATTTTCAGGGGCACCTATTCATTCAGCACTAAGAATAAAAAAAGAAAAAATGAAAGATAGTTCTCCAAGATTGCTGTATACATGGAACTATTTCCAGAAAGAGAAATTTTCTAAAGGTCAGACATAAAAAGAAGCAAGACATAAATACCAATTAGCATCTTTCCAGTGATTGCATGATAACATTTACTAATGCATAATTGAATAGCAAAAAATTAAAAAACAGAGAGCGTGGGTAAGTTTAATAATTAATTCCTCCCACACTAATCAGTTTCTGAATATTTCTTCTAATAAGCACAATTATGTATTCTTACTTTTTTGGTTTGTGAGCATCAAAGTATCAGTCTGTCTTTCTAAAGCAAAAGGGGAGGGAGAGGCCACTGCAAATAACATAGTAAAATTTTTAAGAAAAGAGAAAATTAAAACATGTCAGTCATCTATTAGAGTAGCAGGAAAAATGAACACAAGTCACTGTAATCATTTCAAGTGCTCTCTTCTGGCAGAATTGAGACCCTTCTTTCTAACCAGCTCCTATTATACCAAGTTTCTTATGTGATAAAGGTAGAGAGCTTTTATGAAAGGAAGGTGTGTGAGGGGGAGGGGTGGGGAAAGCAATGTCATGATATAAATTGTTTGGCTCAGCACATCAGGATGGAAGGAATGATTTTTGCACCAGATAATTCCATACTGTTTGTAACAAGCCTTAAATTCAACAGTAATAAGACATCCAACAATTTTAAACACTAAAAGACACTTTTTTCCCCCAAGAATTCTCAAGCACTGAAACTCCATTTACTGAGTGAAGCAGAAAAACACATTGAACCACAACTTCCCATATCCAAGTGCTTCAATCACTTCAATATAAAAAATGTAATGTATAAAATGAAATCTCTCCATTCCTGTTTCATTTTGGAACAAAAAAGTCCGTTGTTGAATATGTGAATAAAAGGCTATTGGTATCTACTCACTGTTCCAGGCTACAATTGCCAGGGCAGGGATGTCCCTTATCCTTACTAAGCTGTCAAAGCATCAAAAAACAAAAATAAAACAACCCATCTTCTCACATCTTTCTAATGAAGGCTTCAGATTCCTCTTCTAAGATACTTACCATTCTATTAACATAATGATTATTAGGCAAACCCTAGGTTTTTCTACAGGACAAAACAAAATATTAAGAAAACAATCCCTAAGGAGGAATGCCTTTCTGTCAGCAACTTCAAAGTGTCCTTTCTTATAGCTGCCTCACAGTATTTGCCATGTGTATGCTTATCAAAGAGTCACTAGTAATACACCACAAAATTAACACAATCATGGTAAGCCACAGGTTAGCCTTAAGGAACAGCAGAGAAAGCAAGAGTTCTACATCTTGGACTTTTGAGATGAAGATTACATACATCCATAGCATGGCACACTGCATTTAGCTGTACAGCTGTCATGTAAGAGTCCCTGCGGCCCTTTCAGCCAGCATATCCTAGGCAAGAGATAAATCTCACTAAAAACATTATGCTCTGGGTCATTGCTGAAGTCTTTGGTATCATCTAACTGAGCCTTCAGTGGAGTGGGAAAGTAGTGATGAGATGTGGAAGAAGGATGAGCCCCAATTCTTAATGTCTTTAGTTATCCTAGCTGAAGTCACTTGTTTGCTGTAACACTACATATCAGCTACTTAACTGGCTTTTTTCCTCTACAGCATTAAACTGTTAATATCGCAGCAAGCTTGCTGTACCATACTGGAATATGTTGTTTAGAGTTTTCTTCCCCCATCCAGTCACTAGAAGGATTTAATTATTTCAGCAGGTCTGAAATAAATCAAACAACTAATTTCAGAAGGAACTGCTTAGGAACCTATGTAAGGCCATGGAAACCTCTCCAGAATTAGTTCATAACTCTATTCAGGAAGTGAAAAAACTAAATATGACAGAACGAGAGCAAACTCAGTAATACTGGAACATGTCCCAGTACCATGAGTCATCTCAAAGTCCTCATTACACCCTAACTCAAGATAAGATGCACAATTTACAGTTGAAACTCAGCAGATTCACTGACACAGACACATGGCTGATATTTTAAAAATTTAGCAGGAGCAGAAATGCCAGAGGTAAGAGTACAGAGATGTTCAACCAAGCACGTGAGGTTCAAGAGTGATAGTCATTAATATTTCACTGTTCCATGAAGAAATATCACACTGAATTTTTCTTGGTAATTACCAAAACTGTTGGAGGTGTTTGATAGAGTAAATACACCTATGAAGAATTCTGAAAAAGCAAGAAAGTAATATGGGAAAGTTTGTTTCACTCTTTCAGCTGAAAATGGAGTCATATTTTGACTGAAATTTACACAACTGAAGAAACAGATGCTTACTGTTTGAATTTTATTGAAGCTTCTGTAATTTCTATAAATAGGCCAGAAGCTTATATCAAAAATTTTCTGATTGCCTGGAAAAATATTTCCTGAACTTCTTTTATCTTGCAGTTATTTGAAAAAGAAGTAATTTACCAATGGCTGCAAAAGTTCATGTTCTGTGGTTTACTACTAAAACCTTAAAAAATTTGACTTAAAATCATTGCTTCTTTGATCCAAACAGATAACTTGTCCCAATTTCTCCTTTGGTCTGCATGAGAGATGGTAACAGTGAGTGTAGCAAACACAAGCAAGTGCATATGCTGGTAGTGATTAAGCATAGTGTTTTCAGACTGGAATGGATGAAGTGGCCTATTTAATACTGGGACTGCTCTCTGACAGGCTTAATTTACACATCAAAAGAGAAATACACTCTAAGATTTTGTCACTGTAATGATTTTGCTATTACATTAACTAGCAATTATCATTCAGTGCATTGCAAGCTGACTAGGCTTTAAGTGCCGAGTCCCAATTTCCAAACGTCCTTAGGCTGTTATTTCAGTGTCTTATATACTTTGATGGAAGGAAATTGTAAAGGTTACAATTGCAGAGATTAATAATGGCTAAAAATACCTACAAACACTGTTTTCTACCCTTTATGCAAAGAAGCAGAAAAACAGCAGTTGCGGTCTACTTTTTCCTCTGCTCAACCAAGTGTTCAAAATGTAAAGCACAGAGGTGGAAAGTGATAGACATGTTCTTTTCCTCTCCTCCTGTGAAAATGCTAGGTCACCCTGGGACAGCTAACTTTTATATCTGAGCAGCTTCATAATAGTACATTGTACTGGATCAGTGCCTTTGGCTGGGGGAAACAGTCACACACAGTGTCTTCTGTGCAATCAGCAAAAAGGGGAGAATAGCAATCCTTCCAAAAAGCACCTCCAATTGCAAATTTGCAAATAGCTCTCATCTACAGAAAGGAGAGAGTGAGGAGGAATGCAGGGATTTCTTCTTGCTCCTCTTCATCTAGAGGAAGATGTGTTGTGAGGAGTGGGGAGCTGCAAAAACTCAGAAAATGTCTACTTCTTAAGAAACAGTTGTTACTTCTCTTATGATGGGAATATATCTGCTCCCATTTCTGGATACAAAGAAGCAGAGTCAGGGGTACTTTTCTCAAGTTATTTCAAGATTATTTGTATAATCCTATAACAAATATTGTGAAGGTAAAGACTTCAACAAATAAAGGGAAGAATTCCCTGCACCTTGTCTCTACCTATATTTCTAAGGGGCATAAAGAAAAGCAAAACATGTTCATAGCCAGTACACCCACTGCAGAGTCTTGAGGTTCAGATGCTTTTACCTATAATAGCAGGCAGTATTTGGATTTAGTGCTTATGTCTCCATTTTTAACTCTCTGGAATCTGTCAAGTCAGAGCTAGACCTGGGAAGTCAGCAGGAACACTCAAATTCACTCAAAACCATCAGGAACCAGACTGATGAAGTCAGATGAATTGAGGAAAGTCACTAAAGCCCAAACAAATAGCAACATCCTCACCACTCAGACAAGAAGACTTCTAGGCTTTCACACATCTTTATCAGGCTGTTTCCAACTGAGAACAACTTGTGGCCAGAGATTGTGCATTTCCCCTATATTTTTATTTCAGTTTTCCCTTCCACACCTGAGAGGTGTTGCTCAGCCTCAAACCATCATCTATTTCACCAGCATTCTGCAGTATCTGCAGTTATGAAGTAGACAACTGCAAATAGTTTTCATTTGCTTTGTGTTTCATGCAAAGATTTAACAGTATTCTGACAGAGCTGGATTCTACTTCATGCCCTTTGATCTGTTCTTCTATGCCCTGGTTCAGCTCTTTCCACTGAATGCTTCCAGAGCAGTCATTACACTGCTAGGCAGACCCTCACCTGATACAAATCTGAGTTCAGCTGTAATTTGCTTCAGTAGAATTATGTCCATTTACAGAAATAAAGGGATAATTTCTCTCAAGGAATGCAAATAAGCATTTAAGCACAGCTTTCACTGCAATAACATTTGATATCAGAACTGAAATAATATTTAATATCAGATATCTGTCCTTGCAGTCACCACGTTTTCTGAAATTAGTAAAGTTCTTTTTATTGTGAAGCCAGCATCACCTGCAAAAGTGCACAAGCCAAATACTTTGGTACAGTGACGGAAACATCCTAGAATATAGACAGACATTTTGAATTATACAGGCTAGTCACACAGCTTCATAATTAATCCTTCAAACAAGATTTCTAAGGTTTGACATTAATTTTTAGCAAACACATTCTCCAGATTATTTGATGAAATAGAAATTGGCTTATAATAAGTTTGAACTTTTTCTATTCACTTTCTGTAATACATGAGTTCAGCTATTTCTAGGAAAAGATAACACGTTTCTGTCCTTCTCAATCCCCAAGACTAGGATTCAACAGCTGGTTCAGCAAAATAAGTCTGTACAAGAAAAATAATTATTCCAAATTCTCAGAGTTTTCTGCAATTCTTTTTCCTCTTCAGCATCAGTATGAGAAAAATCATATGGCATTATTTACCTCAATGTATGGCTTCAAAAGTCTGTCCAACTGGAGGGTTGTTTGAGGTTTTTTGAAGGGGAAGGGGTGTGATATTTATTTACTATATTACCTTTTTTCCCCCACAGTTGGCAAGAAAAAAGTTCTCAGGAAGAGTTAATAGTTTCTTCAAATTTACTATAACCCCCCCCCCAAGTTGTAGGGAAGTAGAACCACCATTTCCTTGATTTGTTGCTATAAATGAAAAGGGACTTCTACTACTAAGAGATGATGTGCTGATAAAATAAGCTATTAACCATTAGTGCTAACAGTCTACTTTTAGATTTGCTACTTAGTGGATACAGATACATATTTTTGGTTTATCCTTTGGCTTTTTTTCAAGAGTTAAACATTTTACTAGGAGATAAAATTATTTATTTTCCTTACCTTTCTCCTAGAAAACAAGTCTGTTTACTCTAACGAGGCTGTTCAGTTGGCCCTTACTTTAATTATTCAGTTCCCTTAAACATAGATTCCAGATTCAGCATCCACCCAGTCCACAAAAAAAGGAGCAGGAGAAGAATGTTGTTTCATACTAGTGAAAGTTTCTTCTTCATTCAGTGTTTCCATATGACTCATTAAGACCTGATTTTCAAGAGCAAACCAGCAGACAAATTTTGTAAAAACAGAGAAATCATCAGCTTCTCAAAATTAAGTTATACATCTGAACATCTCTCACTAGATCAGCTGAGAAGCAGAACACTTTTGGGTTAGTGATCCTCATGCCTCATGTTGTTTAGACTACCACTGCTGTGCACAATCTAATCACTTCACTGGCCTTGTAACCCAGGGCTGGAATCACAGATGCAAAACACCAACCAAGTCACTACTACTGATGGCGCTGAGGATCTTTCTGAACCTTTAGATAAAACAAATATACACAGTAGCAAGCACAAGGAGAAAAATATCTTAATTCTAAGTTAATCATGGTGTAAACACTCCCAGTAGTAATTTCTTCATGAAATACATAAGCATGGATCATAAGCAGACTACAGGTAGGAATTGAGTTATTCATATTTATTCACTTCATGGCTTCTTTGGATTTTCTGGGGTCTTTCTGGTTGTTGGGAATTTTGGTTGGTTTTTTTTAAGCATCTGTAGATTCCTATATTTACAATTTTACTATTCACTTATACTTTAATAAGAAAAAGGGTTTTGGAGATTAGGAGATGGGGAATAAGTTGCAGTTATGGCTTTAAATAATTTATTTTTCAGCTAAAACCAAGCTATTTTAATGATTTATTAAACATTCTGCAGCAGCGGTATTAAACAGAGTCCAGAAGAAATTAATGGTTAGGTGACAATAGGTAGGGATCCTACCACTGCTACTCAGCTAAACTGATTTTCTTAGAATAGTTAAATAAAAAAAAATTAAAAGCTACACGAAAACTTATGAATTTTCATTGTTAAACACACTATAATATTACCAAATCCTAAAAAATAAAGTGGGATTTCCTAATTTTTCTAAATTTTTAAAAAAATATTTGTTTTTCTTGAACTCCCCTACAACCCTTTAGGATAGTTTATATTTTAAGTTGAAAGCTTAAAAAAAAAAAAAAAGAAAGTGCTAAACTAACATAGCTAAGTTGATATAGCTAACACTAGAAGTATTTAGTAGTATGGAACTCACATGTTCTTTTCATTGTCTTGTCCTTAGTGCATCCCTCTGCATCTGCAGTTAACTCAGCTTTCTAAGATGTCTTAAAGTTATTAATTCCCTTTTCCAATAAACCTCACTTTACAGTACATTCTTCACAAATTTCTCTCCCTATAAAGGCAAACAATATAACAACAGCGTGAACTTAGCTGCCTTTTGTAGTTGCTTGCACTGCTCCCGCTAGGCATTGACTTTAAGCAGCAGCTAAGACTGGCCTTGACATCCCTGTAGTGAGATCAGCTGACCAAGATGATGCCATCTCCACCTGCCAACAATGTTCTCAGGTTGCTAAAAAACACTGCTTTTGATGGCACAACCATGAGAAAAATGTATGTCATATACTGAGTCTTTAAAATCTGATTCTGGACATTGCTTTTTAACGCTTTCCACCATATTACAAGTATAATTACTGTCATAATAAATTCTTAAGTCAAATTAAAAAGGAATTTTAAAGAGATTAGCTAGCTGCAAAAGAATATTACTTGGAAAAATAATGATAGAAAAAGGGGGGAAAAAAAACCCAAAACTGTCCTTATGCTTTCTTCACAAAGATGATGTAGCCACTACTGACTTCCCTAGTTCAACAAATCATAGAAATAACTTTATTTTTAATAGTAGATTTCATTTTATAAAACAAACTTCTCAAATTTACTATTGACTATTATACATTGCCTATTATATTCATTCAAGAATTCACATGGAGTACCTATTCAGAATGTCTCCAAAATATAATATTGTGATAAAAATCTATGTCCCACTGTGAAGTTCCCTCTGTGGTAAAATCTGTAGAGTACTGAGCAGCACAAGCTGAGCAAATTCAACAGGAAATGAGGGCATTTCACCAAGGCCCATACATTCTCAGGGAAACAGAGTTATTGCAGCAACATATTAGAAAAAAAAGTTTCTGCCTAGAGACTTGTCTATGAAAAGTGCTTCTTTTTATCCGCACAGACTGGATTACAACCATTTTGCCCTGCAAACAGATAAAGTGCTGAGATGATACACGCAGGAAATCAATCTCTCTAGAGATTTCTCAGTGCAACTATTCCACTGGCAGAGGCTAAATAGTCTAAATTAGAGTTCAGATGAAAACAGCTGAGACTCAGTTATTAAACAGGGTAAACAATAACAGTAAAAATATTTATTAGGGCTGCTGGCAAGGGAACCTAGATAATCCATTTAGATATTGCAAAATTTCAGTGGACTGCACAATTCAAAAGTCTCTTTTCAATTCTTGAAACTGATGTTCTATGCAGCTATTTCAGTGTTACCCCCATATACTCCTTTAATACCTAATTTTTTCCCCATTTTCACAATATAATCAAGATCTACATCCATACACACCCTACTTGTTCAGAACAAGTTATTGTTCATTCTGTCATTGTCCACAACACATTTCATCATTTAAGAAGTTAAGGAATACATTCTTCAACAGTGGTGATGGCGCAATACAGAAAAGAATTACCAGGGCCACCTTTAAATCTGTAATTCTCAACAGGAATCTCATAGCCATTATTAGGCAAAATTTTGTGCCCTCCTTATCTCCCAGCATTTAATCCTTCATAAACCAGACTGGAAACAGTAGAGGACTTGATACCTTCCGTAAACATCTCGAGTCTGTAGTGCTGAGTTTTATTTATCTTAGCTTTCACTGCAGGTACCAAAATTTTATGAGTAAGATCAGAATTTGGTCTTAAACACAATTGAAAAATTAGAGAAGCTATAACATTCTAAAAGAACATTCATGGTCTGTTTAGAGTTTTAAAGCTGCATCTTGTAAGACTTATCACTCTGGATGCATTCCTATATTGGATTGATTGACATCATTAGCACCCTATCCTTATTCAAATATGGTAGTCTGAATTCACTCTGATTCATAGTTAAGTGGGTGATTTGATAGAAATATCATTCAATTTAAGAACAAAACTGTAAAATCATCTAAAATGCTTATGTAATAGTCTTTTAGTGTTTATATTGCATAATGAGTTCTCATGTAAATCTTTAAACACCATGAAATTTTCTTTGCCCTATACACTGGAACTGCAGTTATTGTGTACAATATTATTTTCTCAGAAGCTTTATTAAAATGGACAAAATCACATTACTACTGAAAAAATATTAACGAATAAAGCTTAATCTCTCAAGCACTTCTATTTGGAATACTGGACCCAAATACAATTGTTCTCATATACAACTGGTTATATGCATCCTTCAGTAGCCATTTTCTCCGAAAATAGGAGGATGGAAAACCAATTTGTAGTCAGCAGTGGGAAATGGGAAGAGGAATTCAGTCACTTAACCAGGTTACACCAATTTTTTGAAGCAAAGTGGTTACCAAGAGCACGTATTTTTGATAGAGAAACAGTATTAAAGATAGAGACAAATATTTTTGGTTTCCTTCATGAATTTGGGCATGACACTCACAGGCACCTACTTGAAACAAAAGCATGCTTATAGCTGTAGATAATCCTTATCCAGACTAACTTTAAGCTATTCATCACATCAAGAAATAGAGCATTGTGATACTTGAAGTATTGATATTTTGGAGGTTAGGCATATCTTCTCTATATATACTTGTTTATGCACTCAGAATCTGTTCTGAAGGTTAAACAGAGTAATTTATATTCAAAGCATCTCCATAAATATTTTATTCAAATGAGGACACCTATATTATATCAACCACTCCAACCTTGACTATGACAAATTTACAAATCTTCTCTCCCATACTCTTTGGGGAATGTAGGGAGGCATCTTTGGTTATGATACAATAGCTCTCTAACAAATATTTTTCTTTCAAAGTATGCATGCTTGTTTTCCCTCCCTTTTTTTTGTCAGTCAAAACCTCAAGATAAGCAGATGAATAATCTAACATTGTTCATACCTGCTTGATATTTTCCATTTAGGTTGTATCTATCTGCTTAGAACAGGATCAGAATACAGGAGAAAAAAAGATTCCTGCAAAACATGTCAGTATCTGTGCTCTAAAAAGATGACATTGCAAAACTGCAAGTTGCTTCTGTGAATAAGATTATTACATATGTACATATGATTGAATTTGCCATTTTACTGATTTTTTTTAGATCAAATATTAGAAATGCCAGATATCTTTGAGAAAATAAAGTGGTTACCACTTCATTAAACTATAAAGTAACTGTAACAAAAATATAATTGGCATAAAGGATTATCAAAATACTTGTTAATAAACTTCTATGGTCATAAATTATTCCCATAGCTTCCCATCAAAAGAAGAGCACAGCATGATGACAGTCAAATTATACAGCCTATCTTATATCAAATGCACATAAGAAGCAATTGTCTCAAACCTCGCTGTAGGATCATTAGAGGTAATTATATGGCCATGATCTCAAGACATATTCAGAAGAAATTCTTCTTCAGGCATTATGATAACAAAGAAGTCAATTGTTTTAGCTTTTTCTTTGAAACAATGTATTGCTGCATGAGATCACGGCACCATGCCATCACTGTATCAACAATCCTCTGACCTCTGCTGCTCTGACTTGTTCCCCTCTAAGCAGTACAGAGAAGATTTACTCTGGTACAACCTCAAGCTAAAGTGACAGATCACAGTGCTAGTGATACAAGGGAGCAAACAAACAACTCACCCAACAGCTTTACTATATCCGGTTAGGGTCACCACAGGATTAGCTAGGGGAATTGGAAGGAGAATGGGACAGATGAAGACACATTCTATTCTACATGTATAACCTCAGGGGATGCCCACTATTGTCATCTTCCTGCCCAAGAGAATCCACACAATGGGTAGGCTTGGGCTATGATCTGAAGTTTGCTGTGAAATAAAGACTTCAGCAACTTCCCAGATTGAGGGTGGGGAGGTATGATATATTTTTGAGCTGAAAAAATATATATCTCTGAATTCATATTATATACCAGAGACTTCACCCTGCTCTCAAATACCATACATTGTTTAAGACTGCTCAATGTCCTTCTGATGTTTGCTGCACTTAGGCAAGTGATGCTGCACAGCCCACCATTTCACTTCATGCTCTCATTTGCTTTTCACTTGCATTATCACCACCTGTAGATAAAAAACTTCTATGTGAACAGTAAGACCAAGGCCAATTACAAAGCAGATTCACACAGATCTACATAGCAGATACTAGTATGCTAGTGGCTCCCCTTTTATGCTATGTAGAGAGAGATTATTATCATCATCTTAATTACAATCAATACAACTATGAGCTAATACTGCAACTAACTCTGTTTAGAACACTTGATTTAGAAAACTCATAATTAACACCTCAAAATCTAGCATATATCCAATTCATAATCAGTCACAGTGAACTTTTGCATTAGGATGACTGAATTTTAGATTATCTTTTGTTTATGGCCTACCACGCTCTCTGGATTCTGCACAGTAATTGACAAAATGTGCTGTACAATTAACCAGGCATTTTTAGTTCTACATGCTTTTCCCTTATTCATATCCTCCAGAAGCTGGTATCATAATGGAAATCTCCAACAAAGATAAAGCAGCTTTATATGCTGAAATTCTTGTGATTAAAAGAAAATTGGACACATCCATAACATTAGCTTTTGCTTAATTGCTAAGCATTCTTTTTTGTCCTTGGCAGGGAAACTCATCTAGATGCAAATTTTCCTTCAGAGAACTAGAATGATTATTTTTATGTCTGGTTTTGTAATTAATGCGTTACTTGTTATGAAGTTTTTTCTTTGGGGTTTGTTTCTTTACAATCAACAGCAAAGGCAGCACTATAATCTTAATTTCTCACGAAAAATAAAAGCATCTACAAAGATATCTCTATGTGGACTAATTTTTCATTGGAGTTTGTGATTTTGTTTGCCCTTTCTTTCTTTAAACCCACACTGATGACTGACAAACTCATCTTCAGCTCAGTTCATATTTCAGTTTGTTACTGGGCTCTGAAGCAATTCATTATCTTCAGCCATCCCATTGCTTCCTGACAAGTTACAGCTGCAATATGTCAGGGTTTGTCAAAACCTTGAAATGACAGTTTCAATATAAGGTCACTCCTTGAAGGAACAACAGTCAAGCTGCTAAGCTTTAAAATATGTTGACCGTGTAGTCTCTATTTTAGCTTGATACAAATATGCTGAGTGACCCACTTTGCTTATTTAATAAGGTTGTGAAGAAAATGCCTTGCGTTTCTGACAAGGATAATTTTTGTTGCTGAAGTAGGAAAGAAGAAAGTGACAATTCGAAATGTGAAAGTTTATTTTAACTAGAGTAACACACCACGCAGACTTTTACAGACTCCTTAGTCTGTAAAAGAGACAGACTACAGCTGGCACATATAGTCAAATACAGCAATTAAAGTAAGATAAAAGTAACCATAAGCATGAATCTGTGGGCTGTTATTTACCCTATTCAAGCCTTGCAGATTCTATACATTTTTATATCAAACTCTGAGCAACAAAGACTAGAAAAATAACTATTTATTCAATAAATGGTATCACTTCTATTTGGTTCTTCGTCCTTTCCTATTAATGATATTCCAAATACTACACATTTACTTGACACTCCAATGTAACTTAACTGAACTTAATGAAGTACTAAATTTACCAAGTTAAGAAGCCCAAAAGTATAGGCTTGTTTCTGCCCTTCCCTCATACTTTTGAGGCCTTTTGAGGGTCATTTTTCAAGCCAAAGATGAGACCAATGTAGACCACTGTGGAAATCATCACCGCTTCACAGGTGAAAAACTAACGACAGATGGGGGTTTAAACACCACTTCCACTAGGTGCCTGTGAGTAAATTTGTCTTTACTCTTCAGTCACAAGTTTAGAAGTTACCTCATTTCCATCAACACTCTTAATGACATGGGTTTCTGAAGACTGAGTTCACACAGAAAGCCAACAGGCTTTATGCAGAAAAGCTGTATCCATAGTGGAGTAACGCCGATGTCCCTCAACCATTTCTGTCACCCTGCAAAAACCTCTAGGATTTTCCAGCTGACTCACATTACCGGAGTTCACTACATAGAAAACTCATACAGGACTGAGTAGCAAAACATGCCAACAAAAAAAAAAAGTATGAGGCCTGCTGAGTCCTCCTCCATGACTTCCAGTATCTTGTCTTTCATATGAGTGAGCGCTTTCCTTTTCTTTAGGAGGATCTCCCTCATTACAGCTCATACTGAAGCAAAGATCAATATTCAAAGGAGAACTGGAAATAGATGTTTTGTTGTTGTATCAGAACTTTATTATTATTAAAATAAAAAGCACTTGTCATCTGTGACTTTTTGCTTCAAGTTTGCTATAACGTGCCTGTCTTTTAAAGAAAAAATGCCGACTGTCAACCGTGTGACAGGCACTGTCATAATTCTGACATTCTTTGCAAATATCTAAGGAACTGCAGTGAGAGGTGTAAATTATCTAAGTGGAACCACACAGAATAATAATAAGCCCACAGATAATGTGTTCAAGATGCTTACCAGCAGCATTCTGCATTGGCACAACATTGTACCTCCTAACCTTTATGCACTAATCTGAAACATGAAGTCATACAGATTGGATTCACATTTTACCTTTTTACACAGTGCTCTCTGGCTGTGCTCAACAATGGGGCAGCAGCAGAATCACTCATCCAGCCAGAGGTTTATTACAAGGAACAAGTTCAGACACCTCATGATTAAAAGTTCAAACTACCTCTGAGCCACTGTGGCACCCAACTTTACAGGGTGTCTTACAAGAACTATTAAAATTAAATTGATGCAATGCAAAGGAAAATCGAGCACATTAGCATTTAGTCAAATTATGTCTTCAGCAAAAGTAAAACCAATGAAAATTGCTGTAAAATAAAAATTGTGTAAAATAAAAGACACTTAAAACATAGTATCTTATCCATGTTTGCCTGGTTTCTGGCCCAAGCAGTGTTTTTACCACACCAAAGAGTTTAGAAAATAGAGAAAATACGTGTTACAGTTATAATGGAAGTGCTCTGAAAGACAACAGATTGTGTATTTCAAGAACTGAGAGCAAGGTCACAGCAAATAAACCCCATGTGATCTCTACCTTAACAGATCAAACAGCCTTAACAATTCTTTAAAATCTTATCTAAAACAATGATTGGTTTTCTATTTGCAAGCCTATTTTGCAAGCTGAAAACTTACTGATTGACAATAGTCCTTTTAGACAGCTCAGAACTTTCTAGCATTCCTAGCTCTTCTGTTGATATATCACAGCATATCAACATAGAAATTAATGTTCAAGCACAGTACCAACTCTTATTACCAGGAATTGGAGATCCTTCACTGCTATAAAACATTTGAAATAATCCACTCTATTTCTCCACATAAAATGCACTATATTAAGAGCTAAATGGTCATGTCAGCCATTTTGGTAATGGAAAATCTAGTAAAGATATAGTTTCCCTAACTACGTAAAATATTTGCTGCTTCCAGGACTAATGTCAAGAGAATGATTTTAGTACGAACATAAAACTGCCACTGATTACCATTTCAAACATCAGCGTTTGCCTTTCCCTTTTACATTATCACCTCCAGTGTGTTTCTAGAACAGATGGTAGAAATTGGTCTTACAATTGGTCTTACATCCTCCCACTCAGTTCTTGTCTGGTAGCAATTATATGAGAAAAGGTTGCGTTATAGAGAGACTAAGGCAACTCATCAGACCAAGTATCACATCAAAGAAATCACTTGTGCCTTAAGCTTGCCATTTCTGCAGCTATAAGGAAGAAAATTACTGTAGTTCACAGTGATCTGGATATCAGGTTGACATTTTCAGCTTTCCCCATCTGACAAGACACTGCATTTTAAAAATTTCTCAAAAAATGCCTATATACAAAATATTTCACTAAGAAAGTTTATTATTTTATCATGATATCATCAAGAAATCTAGGGCACAGCCCTGGTGAAAACTACCTGACAGGAACCCTTCAAGACCAGCTGGGTTTGCTGCCAGCTCACCTGCCCATCAGCCAACTTCAGCCCCTTCTGCAGAGATTGAGCTGTCTTGGTTCTCCGCTCTTCAGCATCCAGCAGCCACATAATGAGACGCATGAGACTTAAGCTACCTTTTAGCAGCAATCTCTTCTTGCCCTGTGGCCTGTTGCAGACCGAAGACATTCTAGATCCAACTTCTTGCCAGCCTAATGATGCTGGCAACTGAGCTCCAGCACTTTTCATGCTGCTGTTTGTCTGTTGAACCATCCCAGGCCAAGATAATTTCAAAGAACTTCAGTTTCATTCCACATCAGAAAGAAATGAGTTTTTGGCACACTGGAATACTCTATAAAATGAATTACATTTCTTCATCCATGCCTAGCAGTATTTCACAGAATTTTTTTTATCTTTATGGAAGGAAATAGGCATAACAAAACTGGGGTTCTTAACTGGACTCTGTCTCTAGCAGTGCTTCAAGGCTCCAAAGCAATGGCACCTTATTGGGACTTTACAAAACATCATAAATATGAGGTACTCTTAAAAGTATTCACAGAGATAAGACAAAAAGGAATCAAATTTCACTGATATTTTCTTTTAGGTTCTAGCGAGTCACCAAAAGCCATGTAGAACAATACTCTGATCAAGTAATAACAAGTTCCTCACTCCCCATAGCCTGTTAGCTCCCTAGGATCTCCAGCAGAAGCTGATGCAGGACACTCACATTGTCATACCTGATGGAAACCCTACCTGAAAGTATTCACAGGATAGAGATTACACAAACAATACACATGTAAAGAAATTCATACCCAGTGATATCATTTAACAGGCTCAAATGTAGTTACATGCAGTATAATAAATGCATTTGACCCTGAAAGAATCTAGCTTTCCCATTTTAAATAGAAATTAGTAAGATGTCACAGCACAAAACCACATCTTGAATTACAGACATTAGTAGCAATACGAATTAGCTGAAAATGAAAGTTAATTGAATACAGCATTGTTCCAATCCATCTAACTTGATCAAGGTATCATTAACTAATTAAGTAGCAGTGGTATAATATACAGGTTATTTAACCGCAAGGTCATACAAAGGTCACACTACCAGTCTCCTTGCAACAGAGGACACAGTTAAGGAGGATGCCTTTAGAAGCATTTAAATAAGTCACAGAAGTGCTTGTTTCCCAAATGCTTTCAGAATTCACCAGTCCATTAAAAAATGTCAATCATTATTATGCAATGTCATACCTCTGAATGGTATTATGTCCTCTCACTGTTCTTTCTCATAAGAATGGTGTTTTTACTGCAGCACAACAGTGATTCTGGCACCCTTACTCCTGTATTTCAAGCACAGCACTTTAGGAGAGCTAAGGCCACATAACTTTTCTATAAAGGTAAAAGCACTTCAGAGACAAGGACTGGCAGAACTTAATTCAGAATCTTTCCACAGACTCCTGTTTCAGCAGGAGTAGGGGATACTGTGGTATTACTAGTGTTTACATTTCATCCAAGAAGAATATGAAGTTACCCTTCCCTAATGTAGTTATTACCCAAATGAACAATTACCTGAAGCTCAAGGATATTTATACTAACTGTATTATTGAACATTACATTAGGCTTTTTGTAAAGCAACCTGTTCAACAGAAAATTGCATCTGTACAAACAGAAAACACACTGATTTATGTCAGGAACTGAACCCGGAAGCACTCTCCTCAGCTTCTGGGCTGCTATTCAGCCAACAAGTAGACTCCAGTCTTACCGCACTGGAACCCATCATTTCTCAGTGAAGAGAAGCCCTCCATAGAGAGCAGCTGAAATTACCTCAAGAGCAAGAAAGATTTCACAAATGCTGTGAACCAGTGTGAACTAACACTCCACTAATGTGTTAGGCAAACTGCAAATGCAGCTCAGGCATGTTCAGAAGGAGATCCAAGTTCCTTGTGAACTCATAGCCAAAACAATTCCATTGGTTTTCTGGAAAAAAAAACCAAAAACCACCACCACAATCAGCCTAAAGTATATGAGGAAGTGGCTATTACATAATTCGAGACTGATGAGGTATCCCAAATTCTCAGTATTGATTTGAATTCTCTTCCACTCTTGATTTGGTTTAGACTTATTTCAGTTTCTATTTAAGGCTTGTTTTTGGTGAGGGGAAAATGGGGGTAGTTTTAGTTTTTGTTTGGTTTTTTCGGTATTCTTTTTGGATTTGTTTTTTGTGCAGGTGGGTTTTCCATTTTTGGGTGGTTGTTTCTTTTATCCTTATCCCCCAGGAGTTTTGTTGAAAAGTAAGGGCTCAGTGACTAACACAGTTCCAGTAAAATATACATTGTAAAAGCAATTCCAGGAAACAAACTTAAGGAATGAAAGTAGTATGGGCCCATGACAAGTTAATTAAATGACTGTGGGGTATATAGCTCAATTCTACATCAAGACAAATCCAGTTATACAGATGAAAAATTCATTTCATTCCCCATAGCCTGAAAATATTTTTTCTGACATTTGAGAGAATTGTAATTGCAAAAGTATAAAACTACATCTATCTTGTCGTTTATTTGGTCCTTGTGTAGGCAGAATACTATCAGGAAAAGCTGCACTATTCCCTAAACAGCTTATTGAGAGAGATGGGATTGCTGTCCCACTCCCATTGCCAAGACAGTTATATTTCATAATTTTTTTCAGTAAGAAAACTTGAGAATTGAAGTATTTCTCAAAGTATAGGACTGGCAAACAATACCTTATATAACTGAGATCAATTTCCCATGTTTTAAAAGCCCATTATATACTCTAAACCGTGAGAGTTTTAAAGCTAGAGACAAAATCACTGAATATCAACCATTTTTACTAGGGCACAAGATCATCTGCTGGACTAGGAAGGAGAACTATTTCCTTCCTTTCTGCTCCAAGATTTAGAAAAACATTCTTAGAAGGTCCTTCTCCTTTATCAGCTTCAAGTGTCTAGAAAAATACAAGTTCAAGAAGAATAAAAAGGGGAAAGTCAAACCTATACTCAACTCCAACCATGGGCTTGTTTACTTCCCCTAACCTTGTAGTTAGCTATTTCTTGGTTATGAGCGAGAATGAAGAAAAAAAAAATTAAGTAGAGAATCCAGGCCCTATTAAAAAATTTAACTGAGTTTTAGAAGCAGCTACTGCAACAGCTAAATAAAAGGCTACAAAAATTGTCTTCCAGACAGAGAGCATAGTGAAGCTACAACAATGTTTTTAATTAAGCAATGAATACAGAAATAAAACAGAAATTACCTCATTTTAGAGGCAGATCTAAATGCAGGTAATTACTACCAACAGGAATACCTGGAGATAATAAATGCCCTGGTCTAGGAAAGAACCAATTACCGAGCAGCTATCTGTTTGCCTAAATTCAAGTAGTCGTTTTAAAGTATCACTGCAAATGCTCTGCCAAAAAGTAGAAGCAGCCAGGAAGGATGGATGTAGAGGATGATGCGGTTTGAAAATCTAAACAATTTTTTTTTCAATTATCAGTAACTACAACCCTAAAAGCAGTTAGTTGGCGTTTCTGTTTTCAGTATTAAATATTTGCAGCTCAGGAAAGTCAGTGTTCTCTCTTGGAGTTAATAATCACAAAGAGAGAAGAACAAAAGAAAATACCTTTGTGCAACTTTAGGTAATAATCTGTTTCAACCCCCCAACTCTACTGGTTATGTTGTCAGCTGACCTTGAATACAAATCAGTATCACTCAGACTTTAATAAGGACATTAATTATTAAGAAATTATAAAATGGAAGAAGGAAAAATTATCATATGTGCAGTAGACTTTAAACCTGACATTTGCACTTTGCTATTTCATTTCCACAAAATTACAAGTTACCACTCAGCTGTTTGAATCATTTGGCAGAAACAGATTTAATTCCTTAACAAAATAATTCCAGTGCAGGGATGTATAAGATGTTTAACAAGGATGGTTTACTTTTTGCTTTCAAGCAGGTTTGGGTTTTCTGGTGTTTGTTTAGTTGTTTGGTTTTTCTAAATGAAAACTTGATTAGGAATGACTTTGGAATAAAAAAGAGACTGATTACCATATTCATATAGATCAATTTGAAAACCACAGAGACTGAATTTTCAGATTTCATAGAAATGAGCTGCCAGCTTGTTTTAGAATGTTGCTTCAGAATTTGTGTAGATGATGTTCGTCTGTGCTGATTTAAATGGCAACTTTCCTAGTGCCCAAAAAAATTTCACCATCCTTTGCTTCTGTTTGGAACAAAATTTGTTTTTTCTAATTACCTGACTGACTTCATTCTATTTTTTCTTATGCTTACTTTGCATAAGTAAGGTTTTTTTTGCTAAATTCACTTTTGGAAAAAAAACAAAACCAAAAGAAAACCAAAAAAACACAAAGACTGTAGACATACAGAAGGGAATTCAATGAAGAACAAATTACGGGGAACATATTTCCTTGCATCTTTCCCCAAAAGAAGGATGAGTTATCTCACAACTGCATTCTGTGATGCCATTTTTTCAATACTTGATTTTTGTCATGGGTCACTACTGGCATTGCATTTATTGCAGTAAGCGGAAACAATTTTATCTTTAATTTACATTTTTACTTCCTGAAAATAAATTAAATTATCCTTCCATTCAAGTGGACAGTTCACATCTTGTGGCCCTCAGGAGGTAAAAAGCTTTAGCAACAAGTCAATGAAGCATAGTCTGTGCAGCTTATCTTTGCATAAACATGATTTTCAATCCATTTGTGAGCATCTAAATGTGGGATTGGATTCTGTATGCAGAATAATTCACAGAAAGATTTTCCCTAGCGTCAATATTTGCTTAATTACAAATAAACTTCTGTGATGAGGCATCCATTTTAAGAGCAGAACTGATATCACAGGCATTTTATACTTTACTCAAGTTTAAATAGTAAACTATACGTTACACAATTTTGCCATTATTCATTTATTCAAGTAATAAAATTTGACCTTGGTGTTTATAGAAGTGATAGCATTCTTTGTCACTGTGAAGAATTTATGATCCTGTTCATGGTCTACAATGAGCCACTAGGCCCACCATGCTCCTTTCAGCACAGCTAACACTGGTAAAGAGCAAGAAAGAACTGGACCATATTACTCTCACCTAAGACAAACATCCTCATCCTCCTCTTCCTCTATAATCAGTGAAGGCAGACAAGGACCTGCAGAGCAACCTTCAATTTCCTGAACATCTGGGTAGTCTCTGGAAGCACTTACCATTCTCAACTGATTTAGCAAATGCTCCTAATTTAAGTGCCACAGGCTGATATAAAAACTACTGACATTGGTCAGTCAGTTTCCCTGGGCAAAAAGATTCTGACAATGTTTATATGTTCTCCAGTAGATTTGTGACACAGTTAATTTTTTTTTTCAAACTTCACTCTCTCTATTGACTACAACTTCTCCTAAAAACATATCTTTTGGATTATCATATATAATGTATAAGTACAGGTAATAAATGGCAGTTCAGCTTCTAGGAATGAGAATATCAAAGACTGAAACCAACTCCTGTTTTCTGAGCACAAGTGCACTTTCTCCCCTCGAGTCTTTTTGTTTTAGAGAAATAAAAAAGTAGACACCCAAACTAACTACTTTTTTAACACACAATCACAGTTCCATGAAGGATCTTTGGCCACAGGACTGTTTGTACTAGATTAATCATCCTGGGCTCAAACCCAATCGCTCTAAAGGCTGCATATCTTCGCAGAGACGCATAAAATTCATCTAAGACTGTGAAAGTGGAAAACATCCAAAATTGGTATCAAAGAATCCTCTGCCTGGTGTGCCATCCAAGCAGGGACCAAATTTGGATGTGTTTTAGGAGGAAAACTGCACTGTGAAATAATTAAAAACTTACCCCTCCTTCCCCAGTGGGTTGAAGACAGTACAAAGAGATTACAAAAAATCATATTTCTATTATGTTTATTTCATGCCAGCATTTAAGAAAAATGCTGCAATTTGGCAATGAATAGTGTTTTCAGATTAGTAGCCTCAAAGCATAAAATAACTCTGCAGGACCCACCCCCTAGCAGTTCACTGCACTCGCAGTCTGCTCTGCCTCTTCTTGAAATGTCACTTTATGACTCAGGTGCAAAACAAAACCAGCTGATGCCAACTCAGGGAAGATGAACATTACAGTATATCTCCTGATTTATAGGCACACCCTGTTGAGCTGAAAGGGACCTATTGCTCAGCATATGCTACATCCAGCCACATTCCACTGCACATAAATTTGTATAAACCTCTAACTATAAAGACTGCAAGAAATTAGAAAGCACATCCAAATCATGCTTCCCCTTTCTGTTGCTGTATTTATAATGTTACCTGCAGAATCACTGCATTGCTTGGAGTCACACTGGGTTCTTAAAGGAAGCCATGGCAAATCAAAGGCAGAAAAATAACAACTGATTTCTAATCAAAGTAAGACCCTTTTTGTTCCAAGAAACATCAGAAACTTTAAATACTTATGCTTCGAAAGATTGTTTCTTAAGGAAGTAAAGTATTTTGTCAGAGAATTACCTTTCCCCTATGCTTCTCTAGAAGCCATGAGCAGCCTTTTACATTGCCTTAACACATTGCTGCAGGAGCACAAAGCAGTATACAGTGCTGAGAGATAAACCATATACACACCCAATACATCTAGCCCACAACTTGAAAGAGACATCATGCAGTTTCTTCTCAGAGTTAAGACACTTTCTAGCTGACTCATGTGTTTCAGACCATAAAAACACTACTCTCTCTTTTTGCAATTGGTCATAAAACATCAAGGAGGAAAGCAGAGTGAGACAGGACTGCAAGAAATACATCTCTACTGAATAGCACAAAGGCACCGAAGACCATGCCTCCCTGGTAGTAAAGCAATGCAATAATCAGGCAGAAATTCAGGGTAAGTTTTACTGACCACAATGTATTACTAGTGTCATAAAAAGAAGAAACTCCTTGTTTTTAGTGGACTCCTACCCCGTTCTCTTTCTTATGATGAGAGTAAGAGAGTGGTCTATCTGAAACTACTAAAGTCACTCATGTAGCCAAGATATGATCCAAATAGATTACTACAAATATCAGCTGTAGGCTGGGGATAAGTAAGTGTATGTCTGTAGGCTGTAGATCAATACGTCTGTAGGCTGTAGATCAATACGTCTGTAGGCTGTAGATCAATACATGCATGTACATGGATAATGATCCAATGCAAAGTTTGGAAGGAAATTTGGAATGGAGCTCTAAATTTGTTTAATTGGTTACATATCTTTAAAATTATGATATGCAGCCCAGTGGCAAAAGCAGGTTTTTTTACAAAAGCTGGATACCCAAAGCATTTAGACACAAAAGACAGTGTTTAATGTATCCTGATCACAACCATTTAAAAGCTAGAAAAAGTTGGAATACTATACAAGCGCAAATTCAATTTAGAAAGTGCGATATGTCAGCCAGCTTATTCACAATTAATGAAACCAATAACAAGGCCTCTGAAAGTCCAAATAACAAAAGAGTATATAACAGGTAACAGTGAGTTAGGCAGCATTTGAAGTATTTTGCCTGAAACGAAAGTTTTAACAGTGATTCTACCTCTAGACTTTGAGGTGTTTTCCTAGTTGCTCACTAGAATTTCAGCAAGGTCTGCACACAAAAAATACTTATTCTTAACTACTCACCTATAGTCATACTACTCATGAAGACACTCCACCTCCAAAACCAGATTCTCAAAACCTTGCTCAGGCAGAGGGATCCTGTATTTCTAAGCCCCCAGCTGTTGCCCCTGTTCTCATTATTGTGAGCAGCCTTGAGGCTTTCAAGCAATTCAGTCCCTGATCCAGCTGGTGCCCAATTGCACTTGCAGATAGGGTTTTCTATGCCCATGATTTTCAGGGCCAGCTGCTGAGGAAGTCTGGATAGAATCACAGAATCTTCTGAGTTCAAAGAGGATTATGAAGTCCAACAATCAACCCTGCACTGTCAAAACTGTCATCAAACTTGCCTCTCAGCACTACATCTGGCTATCTTTCAGCTACCTCCAAGAATGGCAATTTTACCACCTCCTGAGGTAGCCCATTTGAACACTTGCTAAACTTTCCATGTAGAAATTCTTCCTCATATCTAACCAATCTCCAGCACTTCAGAATCACAGGATCAGGATTTACACAAGACAGGAGTACAGGGAGAGGAGGGAGAAGCATAAAATACTCCCAAATCGAAGTTATTGCTCACAAGTTGCTTTCTGACATCACAAATTTTCAGCTTGGAATTTTGAAAATTTAACTAAATTTAGTTAAATTTAAACTGTTAAAGTTGGGTCCACTTGGAAGATTTCTCCTTCAGCAATTAAACCAGTATCAGTAATCAGTAAACTACGACGGTAATTAATATTTCACACACTACTCTATGATGTAGCCAAATGTTAGGTGCCAGACTCTTGGAAAACACCATTTTTCTGCCAAGCTTCCCTTTGTCTTACAAAGCTATTAATAGACATTATAGAAGGATGTACAGAATGGCTGTTTGATGGCATCTTCTTTCTTGATACACCTAAGTAGCATTAGACAACTTTAAACAGTATAGCTGGTATATATAAGAAATAAAATTCCATTTTGAACACAAAAGTTGACAACTGTTGAATCATTACTCTATTTTTATATTGAACTTTGCTGTAGAGTAGCTTATGAGATTCAATTCTATTATTTTCTTCCCGTTATATTCTATTTGCAGTATTCTACTAATTGCATAATTTTATCTGTATATTTAAAAGCTTTAAAATTGTAGAAACACTAATTTGTCAGAAAAATATACATTGAGACCTCAAAGGAAGCCATAGGAACATTTCTATTCTTATTCTGCCTGCTAAGAGACAGCAAGATAGAGAAGATCAGAAATCAAGGAATAGATGTGCTCACCTGCAATTATATGAAGACTAGGTTATATGACTTTCACAAACATGATGATAAGAAGTACATGGAAAGAAGAGATAAAAACTGACTTAGATTGCTAGACTTGGGTTAGCATATAATGATCTTTATTTTTTCATTTGCAGATATATTCTTTTTGATATTGCAGCTGCACTACAATAGAACGCAGCAGCTGAGAATTATTACTCATTGTATCTATCTTCATTCTGCCATGAAGGCTCCTATACTCACACAATCTAGAGTTAAACACACTGCTAGAATCTAAAAATAAAATCAAATATCTTCTTTATATATCAAAAGCAATTAATTTTTCTGTAATTTTTCTGTAAATATAGTATATCAATGTATACTGTATCTATATCAGTACTGAACCTAGAGCTTAATTAGTCCAAAACAAGGGTAGGAGCTAAGTACAGCAGCCTTACCTCGAATGAAGCAGTATAGGATGGGATGGAATTCTACTCAACAGTTCACCAGAGCAAAAATTATCAGAGCCTTTATAATGCTGAGTCAGAGGGCAGCTACCTCGGATAATCTAACAAACTGCATGGCAACAACTACAGAAGCACCACACAGCCTAAAGAGTTGGATAAAAATTAAATACACCTTATATTACCTTAAAATATCCCTTGTTAAACCTTGTACAACTTTCATTCAGTCAAACATCAAAAGTTGGATCTAATTTACAATGCTGAGAAAAATTAAGATGAGGAAGATCATTCTAGTCCCTTGAGACTAAGGCCTCAAACAGCACTGGCACAAAAGGATCACTGGTCTTTCTGGTGAGAAGACCCCAAAAGGGCTAAAAAAAGCAGTTCATAGTTTCTATAAGCAGTTATGTAACACCGAAGTGGCATTTAGGTAGCCATGGGATGAATACACAAGCAACTAAGGAAGAAACCTCTAAAATTTGGCCTCAATTTGAAAACACACAGATCATGAATGCACTGTTTGGACTAGAATTTTAATATCTAATCTCTATGCAGAGACATTGCCACTCAGACTGCCACAGAATTCTACAAATTATAGTCATTATAAGAATAACGGCACATCCAAAGGCCATCAGCCTTGAAACAGAAGATATTAACCACTTTATATGTCGTCCTTCAAAAGGGGAAACAACAAATCCAGAGTGACATATGTGCAAGTCAAATGCACTACATGAAATGACAATTTAATTTGTATAAACCACCATTACAAGGTTTTAATTAGCACTAATGATTTAGACCCACAGAGACATCAAAATATTGCTGGAAGTGAAGAAATGAAAGTGAAATAAACATTGTAAGAAAGCATAACATCCTACAATGTTCTTTGCACATGTGACAGGTATAGTTGCTTTTATTATACTCCATAGCATGATCTGAAGTGCTCTGTACTGCTTTAAAGGGAAATTAAGTTCTAGTACCATTATTACAGTAATCCATATGCTGTAAATTTCATTAGATTTCTACTGGCAAGCATTTAAGACCACTACATTTTGTTTATACAGTACTATATGAAACACTACAGAAGGGGTTGAACCTGATGGACTTAAAGAGTCCATTCCCCTTACCCCAAAGCAGCTCAAGTCTGGTCCTTTGCAGTAGTTAATTTAGAAGTCATCACTGAGATGCTAAAAAAGGCTAAACTCAGGCCTGAAGAGAGTGAGTACTTAGTAATATGTGATTCTGTATTCTCTCCTGGAGCAACAACTGATACTCAACTGTAGCTGCACTCCATGAAGGAGAATGTTGTACAAGGCAGTTAAGGCTATCTAACAGTTCCTCCCTTCCAGACACACTGTACCCACTCTGAAGCCAACTCAATTTGACTCATTAAAGAACAATTTTCTTGCTGGACAGTTTTCAGAAGGTCTAGTCATTTTAGTCAGGTCTGGGCAGGCAGAGACAAACCACAGCCTCAGGATTTGGTCTAACCTGTCTTTCAAGATAGAGAAAAAAAACCAATTACATCGAGCCCAGAATTTAGAGTAGTACACTCCAGTTAATGGTGGCACTTGAATATTGCTGTTGGCTTGAAAATTTTTTGACAAGACTAGTGAAGGGCTTGCATACAAGAATTGGATATTTGACTTATAACTTGTTTTCAGTTTTTATTTTACAATGACTTGGTCTCTCTTGAAATACAATTGCCTCCAGGTATCATTACCTACAATTGTCTTGGAAAACAAATGTAAGTCCTCAAGGTTTCAAGCTATTGCATACCAGGTTCACAAACAGGAGAAGGGGTGTAAAATCACTGGCAACCAGGGATAGCTTGCCTTCCTCCTCCTCTTTTCATTTTTTAAGCCTGTAAAGACAATGATTCACATCAGTCAGATCTTCCTCTCTCTTGATAGCACAGAAAGGAAGAATAAATCCACGAAGGCAGACATGAAATTTTTATTACCTTATCCCAGTGATGGTTTTACAGCACTATGCCCCTGCTGACTTGCTTTCTGTTCCTTTTGGATTTAGTAAAATTACATAATCATTAAACTCATATCACTGTCAAATGTACCAGAGCTTAATATATCACTCCATATTTTAAGAGTGTTTGAGACATGTTTCATTAGCTTTCTTTCCTTCTCCCTCATAAAACCAAACAAAACATCAAAATCTAGAAAACCCAACCGAGTCTACACATCTCACTCCGGGACATTTTCAGTAACAGCAAGGAAAGATATCAAAGGGGAGATGGTGTGATTTATTTAGTAGAACACGAGGACAAAAAGTCAGTGGAGAGAGAAAAGAGGTTCATGTTTAGAGAACTAAGCCAGAGCTAGAAAATTCGTCTTAAAATCCAGAGATTACATGGACCCTTCTAAGGACCAGCTGCTACATACTGCTCGCTTTATCAGTCTCTGCAAACTTCATTGGTCAGAGTCTTTACTTTTCTGTGCATACATTTTCTTGGCAACATGTAATTTCACTAGAAGTTATTCCCTACTTCACTATATCCATTTTCTACAAAATACACATGCATAGATCTCAGAGGCACTATTTAGATGTTTCTTTCCCTTATCAGCTGATGGCAGGAGCTGAAAAGTAACCTGGTCACCAATATAAGCAAGTGGGCTGAAGCAAGTGTGCATTGGCTGACTCTGCATTCTTTTGGGGTAAAGAGAAGTCAGAACATTGAATTTTAGGATTGGAAACTTCCAGCTCTTCCAGCAGTTAGTAAACAGGACTCCCTGGAAGGATCCCTCAAAAGACAAAACTGCGCCCTTCCTTTCTCCTCTATAGGCAACAGCTGTGTGAGTAGAGTAAGCCTGAGACTCAAGAATCTGTATCAGTTTAGCAATTAGCCTTAGAGAGATCAGCTCTCATGCAGTAAGGCCAGTTCAGTGACAATACAAGAAATTAATATACCCAAACTTGGGACACTAAAAAAAAAAAAAAAGAAAATGCTTTTAAAACGTGCTTCTCTCAAGCTGGAAACTTATTTGAGGTTTCTACTGAAAAAATTTCTTTCATGTACCCATTTTTAATTTCCTATTCCTGTTCCCAAAGCTAGGCTTGAATATAGTTTAACTTCTATAGACTCCTATTTTGAATTAAACATTCAGTACCATTGCAAAGAACCCAAGTGGTCACTGAAGTAATAAACTGATTTGAAATTCATTCACAAGAACAGCTGCAATCCCAGCATTTTATGCACTGCTGCAGAGAAATAGGATACCAGCTTGGTATGAAAGGGAGTGTAACAAAAATGGCTTCTGATGGAATAAATTTCTACAGCAGAAAGTTGTGAATAAGCAGATAAATGCAATTCTAGTGTTCAGCTGTGCAATGAGAAGAAAAATATCTGCTGTTTTCAAGAAGCTCAAGAACATGAAGTCAGCCACAGAAAATTGTTCTTGAAAACGAGTATTTTGCTGTTGCACCTGCATTACTGTCTCACCAGAGACACAGACTTGCCTGGCAGCTGGCTTGCCTATTCTGCCATTTCAGTAACCTAGTTACAGTATCAGAGATACATTTGGAAGACAAAGGAAAATACTGCACTTTCTGGAGAAAAAGAATTGGTTTTGATATTAAAACTAGAAACACTGAAGTAACAGGTACCACTTTTAGTTCAAAACATAACAGAAGTAGACAGAAAAGCATCAGCATCCTTTCTAGATGTAAAGTTCTGAAAAAATCTGCTTTAGGAATAAATTAGAGGGTTGAATTTTATTTGAACTGTAACATAGGTTACATATCAAAAGAGAGTCAACAGTTGCGTATGTATGTCAACATGTAACAAACAGGCTGTCCCCCTATTCTGGTGATAATCCATGTGAACCACAAACCACAGATCTGATGCAGATCAGATCTGATACTGAATTTGTCTACAGGTACAATTCATCATTCCTCACTTGAGAGCAAATCAGACACAGCAATTCCAAGTTAACTCTCGTGTTCAGGGACAGGGTAGAAAATTGTATAATAATAATTCACTAGCAGAAAAGCCATAAATAATGAAACAACTCTTACTGACCCAGCAAAACAACTCACTAGAGCACACTAAACTCCAAATGATTGGGTTTGCACCAAAGATAACTTATCAAGAGGAAGCAAAGAAGTTGAGGCAATTATTCTTCTTTATTTCAACAAAAATTTTTGTCTATAGAGCAACTCCAGCCATGACTAGTTCTATAAAGTGTAACATCAAAAGAGCATTTCAGCCCAGGAAAAGGTTTTCATTATGATGGTAAACAGAAATGGAGAAAAACTCTGAAGTTCTGGGAAACAGGGAACAACTGCTCTGTGTAACTTAAAATACCTTTCAACCCATACAAATTTCTTTGAATTAAGAGCTTCAGATAGCACCAAAAATAAAATTTAAAAAAAAGTCTGTGTAATAGAGAGCTTTGTCTACAAAAGTTATGGATTGTCCTGAATGTGAATTGATAGATAAGGAAGACAACTCTTACTCAGGTTGACTTTTCGCTGCTTACATTGACTTTGTTCAGCCAGCAGCAGCAAAGAAATCAGTCCATTAGTTTTCTAATAGCAGTAGCAAGAGTAACAGAAATTTCTTGCATCAAGAAAGGTCTAATTATTACAGCTCAAAAAAATGTATTCAGCCATTGCCAAGGAATATCTGATTTTCACTGAATGACTGTACAAACCGAGAAAAAAGGTTCACAATTACTTTGGAATAACTTTGTTAACTCAGGTAACAGCATTTTCAAGTTCAAGTCAAAGGGTTTCCTCAAAAACAAGAATAAAGCAGTTGTTTACTTTGTAAATGTATTTAATTTACAAATTAGAAATATGACCGCTAATCTGGTCTCTCAGGTTCATTGTATTTAATTAGTGCTGCCATTATAGGCTGTCCTCCCAGCAGACTTCTTGTTTCAGAACTGATACAGATCTTAATGAATTACTGAAATGTCAGTAACTGCAGGTGTTAATTGGTCTGTTAGGACCATGCATTTTCACAGCTTTCAAGCAGCTCTTAGTTTGTGCCATTGCTTATGTAAGTTCCTATTTCAAATGTTATGCTTGTTTAGCTGGTATTAAAAGGATGAGGCTACTTTTCTGAATTCTCAATATTTCATTCATGAGCCCTTTTTATGCAGTGATTCCACACCTTAGAGAAGTCCTTAAAGCAATCATACACACTAAACAATTACAACAACTCATAAAAACAAGCAGTGCATAAAATGTATCAGAAGAACATTACCTTACGATAGTTGACACCCTCAGGGGACCCATTTTCTTTTCACATACACATAGTTCCCTTTGACATTAATGGGAGCTATATGAATAAGGAAAAAAGTAATAGATCCTTTGCCTGGAAAACATATTTGTGCTGAGTGGATATTGGCAGCCTGTTTAGCCCAAGTGATTGGTGGTGGGCGTATGTGGAGATATTTGCCTGCAGGCTGTTGGTTCATAATCCATAAAGCTACAGACAATTGTGATTACTCTTCCAAAGATTGATTGCTGATTTGTTGTCTTGATTCATTACTTAAGATTTGCTTTTAAGGAATAACACTAATTGTGGTATCTTCTGCAAAGAGGTGCTTCCCCAACACTGATTAAAAATGCTGGTGTACTCCAGTTATTACCACACAATTTGTACAGTGTAGATACAGTTCCCTTCCAGAAGAAGATATATAGTAAAGTTAGACATAATTTTTTAAAGTTTCCAGATCTGAACACAATTAGATGTGGTTAAATGTAGTAAGATCAAAAGAAGTCAGAACTAAATTATATTCTGCATTTTCCCTCACATAAAATGCTTCAGTTAGTATAGCTATGCACCTCAGTCAGAGCAATCCCAAGCATAGATACAGGCTGGGTGGAGAGTGGCCTGAGTGCAGCTCTGAAGAGAAAGACTTGGGGGTGTCAGTAGATGACAAACTCAACATGAGCCACCAGTGTGCAATTGCAGCCAAGAAGACCAACCAAATCGTGGGTTGCAACAAAAGGAGTGTGACCAGCAGGTGAGGGTGGTGAAACACTGGAACAGGTTGCCCAACGAGGTTATGGATGCCCCCTCTCTGGATGTGTTTAAGGCCAGGCTGGACATGGCACTGAGCAGCCTGATCCAGTGGGAGGTGTCCCTGCCTATGGCAGGGGGGTTGGAACACAATCTTCAAGGTCCCTTCCAATCCAAACTATTCTATGATCAAAGTATTTTGAGTAAATCCGTTAAAGCTCTGCTTGAATTTCTGATATGGAACTAAATCTTTGTGAAGGTAAGACAAGGAAAAAACCAAAAACAAACAAACAAACAAGTATGGAGGAAAGAGACTTTCTGTCAGCCTTCACTTTTCTGACTATCTTCATTAATGATGACTGTAATTTTAAGCTAGCTTTCAATCACCTTTGTATATTTCATAACCTCTCCTAATTATCACAGAAATTATTGTCCAGATCTTTTCTAGACATATTTCAAACAGCAGCAGTACTAAGGCTCAATATTTCCCTGATACATTTGTAAGAAAGCAACACTACAAACATATTCTATAATGGTAAAGACAATGCTTTTGCCTCTTTAACGTATATCAGTCTACAAAGCCTGTGAACTGAAGTTATTGGGCTAAGCAGAAATGGTTCTTTCAAATGCAGTACTTCCTAGAATAAAAGCTTTTTCAAAAACAGCAGCAGAGCTAAAGCTAAATGTACCTACAATAAAGAAGAGGTTTTAAGAGAAAATGAACAGCAAATCTATTTGAAAGAATCATTATCTGCCCATAGATATTTATCAGAGAGACCAAAACAGTGGATTTAATTCCTTCTAAACAGTTAATGCTCTCGCAATCAGGGCAACAGAATCACAGTATGTATAAGGCCTTATTCCAACTTACACATCAGTAGAAGATGCAAGGGTTGAAAGATTTGACATACCCAAGCATTTGCAAAAATTCAAGTTTCTGAAATGGACAAGCTAAAATGTTAATTAACATTTGCAGATACAAATAAATGTAAAAAGCAGAGAAAGGGCAATCTTTTAAATGAATGAAGATACACAAACTTCAGAGTGCAATCATCTAACAGCCTTACTTTGTTTATCCACCACAAACACATATGTGAAGAAGCATGTCAAAATACGAGCAGATTTAAGAGTAGCATGAACCATATTGATAATTGCATTTGGCTGTGCACAAGTATTTTGTAGACCCATAACTCATTTCTTGCAGTCATATACCCATCTGGAGGCTTAGTTTCTCCAAGAAGAGTTAAAAATTCAGTTTTTAAAACAAACCATCCCAAGACAAGACAGAAAATGGTGTCTTGCACTTATCAGAGTTCCCATGTAACTTCAATTATGGCCCCATTTCGGTACTGCCTACTGAAATGAAGATGATAGATTGATTACAACCCCCAAAGACTTTGTAATTATGAGATTTTTTTTTTCCTAGAATAAAGACATGAAGAAGGTTGAAAAATGCAAGCAATGATTCACTGGGTCACAAAGTATCACTCAAGAAAAAAAAATCATGTATTCTCCACTCTCCTTGTACAAAGAAATTAAAAATAAAACCATTATTATGTATTTGAGCATCTATAGCATATGCCTTTACAGAGTAATCCCTTGTGCACAGAGACATTTTATTAGGCAAATAACATTGCAAAGGAGAGCAAAAAAATCTGAGGGGTTACAGTGGGGTAAGTTTAATCAGGCACATTCTTTACAACCTCAAGCCTAAACTGAAGCAGTTTAGGCCTGAAGAAGCTTTCAGTTCTGTCAGTATTTCCAGAGCTCACTCCCCTTGCATTACAACCCCAAAACAAGCAACTACCAAGTCTGTGACCCTCTAAGATAAGAAAGTGCACATCTGATATCTCCCAGATGCAGATAACCTTTGGTAAATATTCAGCAAATGTCCTATGACTGATAGAGTGTGATTCTGCTGGACTACAGCAGGAGACTACAAGGAATCATGTGCTCCAAAATAAATAAAATCATTTCTCTTGCATATAAATGGGGATTTTATCCCTTCCTGCTGCCCATGAGTGAGAAGAGAATTCACATAATGAAAAATTACTGCAGTCAGAGCAGAAGTTTTCCTTTGAAGTCCCAAATCTAGCTCAATTGATCTTCACAAGTCCTCCATCTTAAATGCTTGTTATTGTGGCTCCAAGACACACAATCTACCATTTTTAAAACCAGTTATTTCTCTAGATCTGTTTTTTGTTGTATTTTAAAGAAACAACAAAGCCACAACACACAATGAGGTGAAACAGGAAATTCACTGCTGATAAAACTTGAAGGTGACTGAGCAATTGCAGCAGTACTAGATATATAGAGGGGTAGGATAACCATAAAAAAAAACCCCAAAACACCAAAACCTGACTTAGCTAGCAAGTCAAAGCTACTAACAGACCAACACAAGGTCAGAGATTTGGTAAAGAAATTCAGAATAAAGGACTGAATCCTGAAAAGTGGTATCTGAAAAATGATGCAAACAACAGATTGGGCAAAACATCTGCACTGCAGGATTCTGGTCCCATGCAGACACAAGAAATGGTGAAAGAATATCGAAAACAGAGCTCAATTCTGATTTTGTCATGGTGTACCTTATTACTGTCTTTAACTAAAAGTATGTTTTTAAAACCTATGAAAAAATTTAAAAAAAACATTTACAAGCATTATTCAGCAGAATTTAAACATTCCTAAATCTCATTAAATTGCAGCATTAAGCGGCAGCTAATTCTTTCTTACTTTACACTTCAGGCATAATCGTGGCCACTGCCATTTTTAAAGCAAACCATTTTATCCATGACTCAAGCTGCACACACTCCATTTAGGCAAGAGAAAGCTGCTGTCCTCACTCTCAGAAGGTACAGCCTCACAAGAACTTACTGTTCCAAAACAAGGTCATGCTATCATAAAAGCAGACCACTGCAATCACAACGGAACAACATGCCTTGCCTGAAAAATACTTCACATTCAGATCAGTATTTTCAGTATTTCTTTTATCTCCCATGAAAACAAGCGTGTTGTGCTGTTAACAGCCTCACACAAAATTCTGCATGAGAAGTAGGAGATGTTGCCTGTACACAGCACAATAGAAGTCTTTTAAACAAGAAGTTGTAAAATTTATATATAATGTAAAAATGCTAAATGAGGCTATTTTTTGTAATTAGCTTTATTTTTTTATGCAAATTGTAGGCCACACGCACTGCTAGAGGAAAAAAATTACAACCAACTCATCCTATTCAGCTTGTGAAAGTACTTAGATTGTCCTATTAGAACATATTAATAAATCAGATTTAAATAGCTTATCTTCAAGGTTATGTTCTACATGTCCCTCTCGTAGGTCTAAATTCCAAGGTACACATCCAAGAGTTACGAAATTCTGCCTTTGTGAGATCTTAGTCAATAAGAATAAGCCATCCAGATATAGGATGTTTCTCAGAGAAGTCAGATACTATCCAATGCAGAGTAGGAGATCACAGAATCACACAGAA
>VZTY01017722.1:0-134345 GCA_013400935.1 Turnix velox
ATTCTATGATTCTATGGCTCCATGCTCCTTCAGGTACTAGTAGGCCATCTAGGAGGTCTCCCCAGATGATGTTCAACTTTCAGGCTCACACACACACAAATGTTACAGCCATCCTCATCTGTACAACATTTAACAAATCACACTCAAACTTTGAAGCAAATGTTTATTGCAAGGAACGCTGACTAGTGTAGAAAGTAAATAATCTGTAGGCCATTTTCCTTCATAATGGCTCTTTGGGCAAGCAGCAACTATTAAACTGGAACGTGGTAAAGGAGGAACAGGTGCCAATTTAGAGCAGCATAATTTAAATACAGGCAATAAAATATGCAGAGGCATAATCAGAATGTTCACTTGTTTTAAGTGGTTGGGGCCATGTTGACATAAATAACTGCACCAGGTTCTGCTGCAGAGGAAGAGCTAAATTAAGCTGTTTACAAACAGAGAAAAGACTGACTTATTTGTCATGGCATTGCTTGGTGTTAAAAAAAAAGAGAGGACCAAGTGAGCCAGTGCTAGACGTGGAGTCAACACTACAGTTACTGAATAAAAGGAGGCTAGAAGAGTGTATCAAAATGCCAGGAAAAAAGCATTTATTTCTCAAATTCAGGCCAACACCTTGGTAAACTTCACCAGAAGGATTGAGTTCTGCCAGTAAAAATTTTACCTCAAATTAGGGTTGTAATTTCTCCTAGAGGAATTGTCTCTTATTTTAGTCTCACCACACATGTCTCTCAAGTTTAATCTGAAAACCTGCAGTACTGCAAATAGGCAGCCTGGTCATCTCACAGAGCTAATGATCTTTCTTTAATGAGGCAAGCAAGTTACCAAACAACTTCAAGTTATGGAGACCACTAGTTAGACATAGCCCCTCAAAATTTCTGAGGTCTAAGCAGATGGCAGCAGGAGATGCTTCTTGCCAAAACCAGTCAGAAACACACTGCTCACAGCTCTGCACCCAGGAGAGAATTGCCTGCTGAGGCGTGGGTAGCAGAGAAACTTTTCTCTTTCAAATGGGGCTTCTGAGGCCACATTTCCTTCTCACAAAGTTTAACTGTACTAATGGCCAGAGCTAGAGACCAGAGCTCTTTCTATGCCACTGTAAGCACAAAGTAAGTCCGGAGGTATTATCAGCAGGGTCCTCCTTCATGGTCTTCAGCAGAGTTAATAATGAAGCAATGGAAGGAATTCAGTTTGCATCACAATGGCTACTGTGTGCTTTTGTGGGAACTGATCACTTTTACAAGTAAAGTCCTGTTACATAGAATCATAGCATGATGGAATGGTTTGGGTTGGAAGGGACCTTCAGATCAACCCAACCCAAATCTAATGGGTATAGTCACCTCCCACTCGACCAGCTTGCTCAAAGCACCATCAAACCTAGCCTTGAATATTTCCAGGGACAAGGCATCCATACCTTCTCTGGGCAAACTGTTCCAGTGTTTCAACACCCAGAGAGACAGTAAATAATTTATTCCTATTATCTAATCTAAATCTATTCTCTTTCAGTTTAAAACTGCTATCCCTTGTCCTATCACTTCACCCTCTGATGAAGAATTCCTCCCCATCTCTCCTCTAGGCCCCCTTCAGCTACTTATAGGCTCCTATGAGTCTAAGCCTTCTCTTTTCCAAGCCAAACAGCCCAAACTCTTTCAGCCTTTCCTTACAGCAGAGGTGCTCAAGCCCTTGGATCATCCTTGTGACCCTCCTTTGGACCTATTCTTATAGGTCCATGTCCTTCTGGAGTTGAGGAGTGACTCCTGAGCTTCACACATTACTCCAGAAGGGGTCACACCAGAGGAGAGTAGAGGAGCAGAATCATCCTCCTACTATCTGTAACTGAGGACCTCACAAGCAAAGTGCTACAGGTTTCTTTGCAATTCTCTTAATCTAGGCAACTGTCCAAGCTCTCTCCTAACTCCTCTTTCACAGGACTATATGTCAGAAGCTGACACCAAACAAGCTAGAAGTAGCAGTTTTACCCTGATAATCACACTAAAAGCCCTGTGTCTCCAGGGCCAATGTATAAAATACTGCAGAGTATGTTTATTGCAGAAACACTTCTAAAAATAAACAATATTAGGTTGTTGTTCTAGATCACTGCCATATATCAAGTGTGTTTTGGGTACCGGTCTGTTTATAGCATAATAGTGATGACTGCTTTTACTAGTTTGCCATCAATTACAGATAGTTATCTCAGAGCTCTAATTATTTTTTTGTTGTTTTAAGTAATGCAGACGCACAATTTCAATCAGCACTCAGAACCAGACTGTGAACACACTAAACACTGTAATTTTACAAAAATGCCAGAAGACTTCCCATATAAACAATTACACTCAAATAGACACAACATGGGAAAAGATTCTAGGAAACCACCACACACACAGAAACACTTTGCAAGCCAAAATACTGCAGATTTGGAAATCAGGAAGGAATTCTCCCAACTACAAGTCTTTCCCACCCTGAAGTCCTGTCTGCTTTGTCATTTAGCTTGGAGAAGAGGAGATTGAGGGGTGACCTCACTGATGTTTGTAAATATGTAGAGTGAATGTCAGGAGGAGGGAGCCAGGTTCTTCTCAGTGACCTCCAATAACAGGACTTGAGACAGTGGGTGCAAGCTGGAACACTGGAGGTTCCACAGAAATGTAAGAAAAAACTTCTTCACAGTGAGGGTGACAGAACACTGGAACAGGCTGCCCAGAGAGGTTGTGGAGTCTCCTTCTCTGGAGACATTCCTAGACACCTTCCTTTGTGACCTGGCTTAGGGGGACTAGAGGTCTCTTCAAATCCCTGACACTCAATGACTCTGTGACAGAAGGTTTGCTACCATTCTTTACCTTGCCTTTACAACATTGGATGTGCAACCAATCGAAATACACTGCATGAAGTATCCATTATACCAGCTGGATGTTTTCATAAAGTTTCAGGAAAAAAAAGAAAAAAACCCAGGTGGAAATGTGTAACTGTCTGGGAAAAATAAAATTCTGCTAGACCTTTTCATATTGTGTGGGATAATATCAGCAAAATTACGTACCCAACACTGTGTACTCCCTACGACCCATTTGCAGCCAGCAAAGATGTCATTTTCATTATATTGCTCCCATTTCACTAATGCAATACAATTCCAGGAACTACAGTATCTTGATGAAAACACGCATCACCAAAAATATCTCTGAAATGGCACCACTGCACCCCAAGCTGCTGTGCTAAAAAGCAAACTAAAATGCTTCATGTACTCCAGGCCAGGAATTCAAAAGGAATAAATCACTCGGTCAGAAACACAGAGGTTATTGATGAGCAGAGTAAATTTCATTGCCCAAGCAGAAACCAAGCAGCATTTTGGATTAAACACTTATTTTATGGAGAAGGAATCTTTGGCAAACAAGGATGAGGCATGGCCCAATTTTTGAGTCTTATGACAACCAGAAGGACAACACTGTTCATATTTCCACTGGCACATCAGGATTTATCAGATTGTTGCTTCTTGCTACTGCCAGCTTAAGAATTATTGACATTATTTCCTGAGTAATCAAATTCTTTACAGAGGAATAGCCTCCAAATCCACACCCTGCTAAATTTTTGAGCTCCTTATACATATACATACCTCAGTGGAGAACATTCAAGATCTTTTAAGAATGAAGACTCAGGTTAGGATAGAAGTTGCTGGAGGAAGATGTGATATGACTGTAAAGCACAGATGAAGCATCTATATTAAAGCAACCTCTGTCTCCATGCATGAAAGTGAGGAGACAAACATATATAGTTAACCATGAAGTTATCTGCAAAAATAGGTACATCAATATCTAAATAAAACTACCCATCATGTGAACATTCCTATTCAGAGGGATGTTCTCTGTGTGTATTCAGCACTAATGTTTGCACTGTTCCTGTGGGGCTTCATAACTCGTTTCTTGGTAACAGATGAATCATTCCTGCTGTCTCACAATCAAGTGTACCCCTCATAAAGATTTTTTTTTGTATTAGAAGTACACATGTTCTACATATTGATTGATCATATTGCTTGATGAAGCCCTGAGCAACGTGATCTAGTGCCAGATGTTCCTGCTCACTGCAGGGGATCTGGGCTAGATGGCCTTTGAAAGTTCCTTCTAACTCCATCATTCTATGATTCTATGATCAGAATTTTCAGTGATCTCAGTGCTATATGTACTATATGACAAAACCTACTGAATTTGTAGTATTTCTTACTACTTCATTTTGCCTTAGTTTGAGAAGTTCTGCATAAAAACATGTTTTTCTTAGAAGCATAATTTTGTTTCCAGAATTTGCAGTGGAAGCACTGATGGACCTGGGGGCTAAAACTAGTTTCATGCTTGCATCTCACACTAGCTTGTGGTGTGAGCAATCACATAATTTCATCTGAGAATCAACAAGATGAGAGTTACAGAGAAGCTCTAAGGCCTTCTCATTGCCTTGTTAAGAGCAATGGCATTTTTTCCACTTGTTCTAACCCCTGAAAATGTTCTAACCCCTGAAAATGCTTGTATCTGTGAAGATACTTTGGGAAAAGGGTAATTTTGGACATCTTGCAGATTGAGATGCACAGCCAGAATGTCAAACCTCTGCTATTTTCACCCATGACACCAGACACAAATGTACTAAAACTCTATTTTCAACAGCAATTGGACACCTAGGGAGAAATTCCAATGGCTAAATATAGAGATCTAGTGCCATTAGATACCCCCTAAGGTATAAAATAAGTCATCTATTCACAAAAGGCACAAACCATAAATACACTCACAGTCAGGGCAACTGAATCTTCCCTCTGAAGCCTACAAACAAGTAAAGTTTAAAAATACTGAAGTTAGCCTGAAACAGTCACCCAGGATGAACTAATTCAGACTTCAGTGACTGCATCTCTTTTGGCTGTAATGGAAGCTTAAACATTTGGGCACTAACAACACGTAGGTGCCTCAGTGTGGCATTCTGTGCTCCAAATGAAAGCCATCTCACCTTTTTTTAGGACTACACACTGTCTACCTCTACATATGGCCTCTTGTCTAGAAAAGGGAAAAAAAATAGTCACTTTTAGAAAGAGATTTCTCTGACCCATTTTTCTACATCCAGTTGACACTGAAATGAGTCACATCCTTTCTTTCCACACATTAGAAGGGGAATCTTGGTGCTTAGCTCTGATCTTAAAGATAGATAGGAAATCCCACTTTTGGAAATGTGGAAATTCATCAAGAACCAGATACCTCCCTTTCAGAAATGCTACTAGACACATATCACTTGACACACAAGATTAGAATCATGAAGCGTGTTGAGTTGAAAGGGACCTTCAAAGGCCATCTAGTCCCACCCCCCTGCAGTGATCAGGGACATCTTGCACCAGATCAGGTTGCTCAGAGCCTTGAATGTCTCCTGGGATGGGGTCTCCATCACCTCTCTGGGCAACCTGTTCCAGTGCCTCACCAGCCTCACCAATTCATTTAAAACTCTAAATTTAAACTGCTTGACTTCACTGCACTGCAAAACACAACTCAAAACAATCCCCTTGTAGAAAACAGAATTTTGGATATTATACAATAACAAAAAACTATTGCTAACATCTAAATGTAACTTTGACCTACAGACATGAAACAGAAAAATAAAGCATAGAATTTTAAAATGAATGCAAAAGATTGATGTAGGGACTTCATGCGTGAACATCAGAATAATGACTCTCAGTAACCTTAAACAGAATTTTAGTTTTTTTATCTTCTTCACATGTAGTAATTTCTAATGACTCCAGGGGAAGGAAAGCTAAGATTAAATAATAGCAAAAAGTACCTTAGATGCTAAAGGAATTGCACAATGAAACTGAGTCCTGGTCTCTCACAGGTAGAAATTCTTTTGCCCTACAGCTAACTTCCAGTATAGGGAACTACAGTTTCTGGCCAATAATTTTTCTGGATAATAAATTTTTTGTTCCTATATTGTTTGTTTCTAATCAACTTCCAGTTTTGATGCTATAAACTAGCTGTGTTCTTCATGTCACAGAAAGAAATAAAATATATGTGTACTGGAGAGCACTCTGGTGCTCCTCTGAGTTAAAGAAATGTGAATTATTGTTAGAGCAGAGAAACAAAGCAGTAAGGAACAACAAAGAGTGATGACTTGTCATTCTGTGCAAGAAAATATAAAGCCTTATTTTCTACAACTCATGTTGTTATCAATCAACACCAATTTTCCATGCCCCACAAGATTCCTGTCTTGAAAAAAAAATTAATCTTAAAATCTGGGAAAAAAAAGTGTGATATCAAGAGATAAAATCTCAACAAGTACTCAGAGCTTTAATCACAATCCTGAACTTGTTGTATTGAATAAACATTCATCGTGGATGTCTAATTTCATCCTCCTATTAGCAGCCAGACACCTATGGAATATAATTCTCACACAGAACTGAAAATGAGGAAAACATAACATGCAGCTATGGCAGACACGGGTTTTCATAAGGCCACAAATAGTGAGTTGGGAAATGTTCTGTTCTTCTGAATAAATATCCCTGTGAAGCAGATGAAGATGGGCAACCCAAGCTGTTTTAACAACTTCTGCCATAAGGAAAACACAGTCTTGTTTCCATAATGTCCTGACAGCAGATACAGAGCAGAGGCTTCCCTCAGTACAGCTGATGAAAAAGATCCAGCCTGCCAGGCAATAAATCCAGTCATGGGCCAGGATAAACTTTTCACCTGGTCTAGAATCTCACCCTGATCCTTCAAGGGAGAATCAGAGTTGCCAAGCCCTGTGTGCAAGACCTAACTCTTGCAGGATAAGCACATTTTTGGCCACTCCAGCACTTTTTGCTTGGTGTTTATATGCAGGAACATGCCATCTGTGTGTCTTCTGAGATAAAATCTTGGCAGCAAAGACAACATCACACACTGAGTAATAGCCCAGTGATTCCTGGAATGTACTGATTGCAGTGAGAGTAACGATGTTGGGTAAAATTCTAGTTGTGCTAGAACAAAATAGATCTGCACTCTGTCTGTGAGTGTTTAACAACTCTTCAGGGATATCAGAAAAATGAGAAAATAGAAACCACTATATCTGGCCTCCTATGGCAAAGCTGCATCTGAGGTCAGCATTAAGACTTTATCAAAAGGAACACTTTACATGCATTGGAAGTGCAGAATAATCTTATTTCAGTGATCCAAATTCTCAAATAAATTTGATTTTGAGCATCCAGAACATCAAGAGCACTTGTATACCATATCCATTAAATTCAAAAGCAGTTTCGATACTGTAGAAGTAAAATCTTTGCAAGCGAATATATTCAACATTGCACATTCTTCTGGTACAGTGTACACTTTGAAATTTACCCTTCTTTCCAGATGTTTCTCTTCTAGGTAGGACAACTTGCAGTAACCACAGAATCACAGAGTTGGAAGGGACCTTCAAAGGTCATCTAGTCCAACTCCCCCACAGTGAGTGGAGACATCCTGCACTAGATCAGGTTGCTCAGAACCTCATCAAGTCTGGTTCCAGAGATGGGACCTCCACCATTTCTCTGGGCAACTGTTTCAGTGCCTCACCACCCTCATGGTGAAGAACTTCTTCCTAATGTTTCATCTAAACCAGCCTGCTCTAATTTAAAACCGTTGCCCCTCATCGTATTGCTTCATGCCTTGGCAAAGAGTTCCGCCCCAGCTTTCCTGTAGGGCCCTTTGCGTACTGGGAGGCTGCTATGAGGTGTCCCGGAAGCTTTCTCTTCTCCAGGCTGAATAGCCCCAACTCTCTCAGCTTGTCCTTTGCAGCAGAGGTACTCCACCCCTTAGTTAATCCTTGTGACCCTCCTCTGTATCCTCTCCAACAGGTCCATGCCCTTCTTGTGCTGAGAGCTCCAGAGCTGGATGCAGTACTCCAGGTGGCATCTCAAGAGAGCAGAGATAAGGGGCAGAATTGACTCTCTCAGTCTGTTGGCCACAACACTTCTGATGTAGCCCAGGATATGGTTCTCCTTCTGGGCTGCAACCACACTGTTGGTTCATGTCCAGCTTTTCATCTACCAGTACCCCCAAGTCCTTTTCTGCAGACTGCTCTCTATCACATCACCTCCCAGTCTGTACTGGTGAGGAGGATTGGCCCAGCCCAGGTGCAGTCCTCTGCCCTTGTCCTTGTTGAACTTCATGATGTCTTTGTTGAACTCCATGGAAACTTCACAGGCTCACTTCTCCAGCCTGTCTAAGTCCCTCTGGAAGATATTCCATCTCTTTGTCAAGTTGACCATACCGTTCAGCTTGGTGTCATTCACAGATTTGCTAAATTTGCAATACTTCGTGTCAGAATTGCTTTTTTTTGTATGGTTTTCATGACAGTGAAAGAAGCTTTTTTTCTACTTCCATGATCAAAGCAAGGATATACTAAGCCATAAGCTGCAATTCTACTGAAGTTTACTTATTGCACTAATCTCATTTCATGCATAAAGCCGGAAAAAATATCTGTGTGGCTAGAAGTAAAAAAAATAATTTAAATTCTGCTTCTCATTTATGAAACGTGCTAAATTTGGCCATCAATAAAGCTGTCTCCAGAAAAAGCCCCACTCCCATTCAAAACAATACATGGCTATTTTCAAAGTTTTTTGCATGTGACTCCATGTCACTTTTAGGATCAGGAGACACAAACCACTCTGAAAATGACAAAAAAGTGCTCTCACGAATCTGTCGAGCTGAGTGGGTTTGAGGGCTGATCCCATACAAAGAATATTAATTATCAAACAGCATTGAATGTGAACAGCATGTCTGGAACATTTCTCCTCACAGTCACGTGCTCAGCAATTGAATATCAGTATAGTTTGCCTGGGATCAAGGAGAGGATTTTTTACCATCAGAGGAACCCACTATATGTTTAAAATACCTTGTCCTTTTCTGTTCTTGTATAATAAGGCATTATTTCTGCTGCCAAGGCTTCTGAAAAACATCACATCTGTGTCAGAGGGATAAAAATATCCCTGACACAACGCCGGGGTTCATTTAGAAAAGCATCAGAACATTCACAGTTTGAGCTGAAATTTATTATTGATCCTTTCAGCTGAATGTAAATTTAAAATTGGGCTCTGAAACAAACAATACATTTTCCTTAGTCAAATCCTAACAGCAACATTAAGGATCAGAAGATCAGAACTGTTCTAGAATTAACTACTGCTTTTAAAAGTATTTTATATATCCATCATTAGACAAAGAGACTTAAAAAAAAAAAGCCCAGGAATCTGATTTTGATAAGAATGTGTGAAATTTGCATTTTCTTCCTTTTGCTTGCTTTTCTCTGATACAATTATAATTCGTGTTTCATTTCAAGAGCATCAAACTGAGACTGGAGATCCACTTTATTAAAGACAAAGTAACAATATGCAATATAACCCTTGGAACTTGACAGAATGCTGCTTTAAATCTGCATCACAAATTCATAAAATCAAAGACTCATAAGACCTTTAAGAACATTGACTCCACCACTAAACCATGTTCCTCAAATGTCACTCAGCACCACATCTACCCATCTTTTAAATACTTCCAGGAATGGTGACTTGTCCACTTCCCTGGACAGCCAGTTCCAACACTTGACAACCCTTTCAGAGGAGGAAGTTTTCCTAATACTTTGTCTAAACCTTACTTGGAACAACTTGAAACTTTGCTCTGATCTTATCACCTCTTACTTGGGAGAAGAGATCGACTCCTACCTCTCTATATTCTTCTTTCAGGTACTTATAGAGAGCAAGAAGGTCCCCCTCAACCTCCTTTTCTCCAGGCTGAAACACTCCCAGCTCCCTCCACCACCAAAGAGCTCCAGACTCTGGAGACTTACTCTCCAGACCCTGCTTTGTTGCCTTTCTCTGGATTTGCTCCAGCACCTCAATGTCCTTTTTATGGTGAGGGGCCCAAAACTGGACATAGTAATTGAGAGGTCTCACCACTGCCAAGTACAGGGGGGTGATTACTTCCCTTGTCCCACTCCCCACACTGTTCCTGATACAGGACAAGATGCTGTTGGCCTTCTTGGCCACCTGGGAACACTGCTGGCCCCATATTCAGCCATCAGTTAACCAACACCTTCATGTCCTTTCCTGCCAGGCAGCTCCCCAGCCACTCTGTCCCAAGCCTGTAGAACTGCATGGGGTTGTTGTGACGCAGGTGCAGGACCTGGCACTTGGCCACATTTAACCTGAGTTCTGAAGTGAACCTGAGATACCTCCCACCCTTACTCTCTTCAGCTGGTAGTGCAAAAGCTTTGCATAGAGGGACAGAGGAGACATGAGTATGTCAGTGTCTGTAACCTTCAGAGATCTAACCACGAGTCATCCATCTACCAGGGACCTCATCATCTGAAGCTCCACCACTTTAGAAGCCAACAAAAATCCTTACTGGTGCCCTTTATTTTCAAAATTTCTAAAATTTGAGTATTTTAAAAGAAAAACATAAATGTGCAGAGTGGGACTTTCCTGGGGAGTCTCATTTTTGGCAGCAGGCACAGTTAGCAAGCTGCAGCTGGAACTTTCTGTCTTTGAACACCTCAATTACAACACAGCCTTTCTCCAGAATAAGCCTTTCAGTGATGTTACAGCTGTTAAGGTTGTAATTCTACAGAACCAGCACATCACAGACTCCCTCTGAAAACACCAGCTATTTTGGAGGTATAAAAGAACACACTGCATTTCAGTGGGAATTCAGTAGACTAGAAAGTGTGTGAAGAAGCCTGATTTTTAACAAGCAGGTTTTCAAAGAGACTGCTTTTACAGGGCTAGTTTGTGAACTGCTGGCTAAGCAGCCAGGTGCTGGAGCTGATTCCAGATATAGCAGGTCTTAAAAATTCCAGCAGCACTATGTAAAAATAAGATGAGGAGAGTATCAACTCTGAAGAGGAAGAAAAAAATTATTTCCACGCTTGACAAAATTATGCAGCTTAGCTAAAAGGATTCTGGTGTACATCACAAGTACCACTACTGACACTTGTGTGGCCTCTTCTAAGCAAACTTATGGACTTTACTTATGTATGAAGATTCTGATATGAAATACCATGTTTTATTACTATTCCTAATAGTAGAGAAAATACATCAGTGGCAAAAATGTATTAGTTCTGCAAAACCCATCACTTTGTAAATTCAGCAGTGTTTTGTCTCCATATTCTACTAGGAAGTAAAATTGCATTACCATCCTTATTGTATAACTCCATAAAGGCAGTGAAAAGTTGGCTAAGAGCAGATCAGGATAAAAGTACTGAGCAGAGAATGCCATAAGCACAGTCAAAATGTTCAAACTAAAGGTCCCTCTAGGCCAGCAATGCGTCTTTAGAGATGAAGAGAGTCAGAAAAAGCTTGGAGCCACACTCCTTGTAAATAATTGCAGCCCCCAGCAGTAAGGTTCTGGCTCCTAGGCAGTTCCTCCCCAAGCTGAATACCAGTCTATTTGCCTCTTCCATTATAGAAACCACTCTGTGATTGCAGTGACCTGCACCCCATGTTTGCCAGGGCATGGAACAATAGGGTGAGGGGCAATGGTTTTAAACCAGAGCAGAGCAGGTTTGGATTAGACATTAGGAAGAAGTTCTTCACCATAAGGGGGGTGAGACACTGGAACAGGTTTCCCAGAGGGGTGGCAGAGGCTCCAGCCCTGGAGACATTCAAGACCAGGCTGATCTAGTGCAAGATGTCCCTGCTTCCTGCAGGGGGACTGGACTGGATGAAATTTGAAGTTCCCTTCCAACTCAACACATTCTATGATTCTCTATGTTTCCAAAAACAAAGATGGAAATATAAACTACTTGAAGAAATGAAAATATTAGCTGGTTAAAGTGCATACTCACATTATATGTTGATTACATACAATACAGTGGCATAATTTATTAACCTTCTACAATCTTGTACCTCTGATTTGCCCTCTTTTTTGCTCAGTAGTGAGATGCTTGCAAGCATTTTTCACTGTCTTTTCAGTACTGCCTTGTGCTCTAAGCAACTGCTTCAGTGTTCTAGTTTTTTTTAACCGTTGAGATTTTTCTTCCTTGGGCCTTTTTATTCATCCACTAACACTCTATAAAGAAGTTCATCTTGGGCTTGACTTGACTTTCATTGAAATTGAAGACAGGCCAAATGTTAGACACCATTTGTGTTTTGATGGTAAACATGTCAAACCAGGCATCACAGAAGGGAAAATCCTCCTATCAGACCACAAGGAAGATGACAAAGAAGCTGATACACAGGTAGGAGTTTCTCATCAGGCAGAGGATGAAACCACGGTGATAACAACAATAACAAAGTGTAATAGTCTTTTAAAATCTAAAAGTAAGTATGTTTCTAAGAGCCCATTTAGTGGATTATCTTAAAATCCTTAATATCAGCATGTAGGTTGGTTAATCCAGGGCTGGGGGAAGTCCTCAGGCAACAAAAGAAAAAGAACAACAAGAAAAAAAGGGGAAAAAGAGAGCAACAGAAAATTATAAAGGCACAGAAAGGCACAGTTTTGAGCACATAAACACACACAGGGACAGGCATCTCCTTTCTGCTCACAGAGCAAAACGACCTCACCTCTTCTCCTATTTGAACCAACAAAAGCAAATGAGATCTGAGAAGCATCCTCCAGTAGGAGTATAAAAAGGATAATTGAAAGTTTATTACTTAATATTTGGCAAAGCTATTTCCCACGGCGATTTGATAAATACTTTGACTTTTCTGCCTGTCATAACCTCAGACGTTTATTGCCTCATTTGCTGTAACAAACGCTCAGTATCTCCCAACTGTATGGCCTCTGTTTTACAGACTCTACAGCAGGAATGTTGCCACTGCAGAAAAAAGATGAGACCTGAACTTCAGGTGGTGGGAAAGACAGCAGCTTTCCAGACAACTGCACTAGTCTTACCCAGAAAAGCTGCTTAATTTACAAACACAGAATAATCTAGATTGGAATGGACCTTTAATCTAATCAAACCATTGACTTAAATGGGTCAAAAACCAGCACTAATCTAAACCATATTTCTGAACTCTATGTCTACCTGCCTCAAATAAGTCCAGGGATGGTGCCTTGGGCAACCTCTTACATTGCTTAATAACCCTTTCAGTGTAAAGAAATTTCTCAGCATCCAGTGTAAGTTAAGCAGAAGTCCTCCTTCAACACACGTGGGAAAGAAGAAGGTCCTTTCTGATGGTGGAATCCCTCCTCGCTCTTTCTCAGCAACAGGAAGAATGAGAGACTCACATCTTCACAAAATGCACAGTGCAGCCAGAAGAACTCATCATGGGCCAAGTCATTTTGACTGCAGAATCAGGTGTTTATTTCTTCATTTACTGCAAGCCATTTCTTGCTTAGTATCATAGAATGGTTTGGGTTGGAAGGGACTTTAAAGATCATCTAGTTCCAATCCCCCACTAGTTCCATCTCCCACTAGACCAGGCTGCTCAATGACTCATCCAGCCAGGCCTTAAACACCTCCAGAGAGGGGGCATCCAGTGTCTCACCACCCTCACAGTAAAGAACTTCTTTCTTATCTCCACCCTAAACTGATCCTCTTCCAATTTGCATTCAGTACTCCTACTACTGCCATCCTGGACCCTATTAAAAAGTCCTACCCCAGCCTTTCTGTNGGATTGGCAATCAAAACAGAACTGAGGGGTGGGGGATTGAAAATCCAGTTCTGCAGTGGATCATAGGCATTCACATCTTTACGGCCAAAGGGATAAACAGAACTTTTGCAGCAAATTACTCCACATCCTCCCTTTGGTTAATTCAGGCTGGCATTGCTGCCAGTTTGAGCACTCTCTGCTGTGATAAATTAAGGTTTTTGGATGCACAGGGCTATGGGAAGCAGGATAAGAGTCTCCTCCTCCCTGCGGGGAGCCAGGGCAAACATGCCCCCATTCAGGAATGCAAAATGCATAGTACAGCAATGATGGCATTTTGGCAAAGGGATGAATAGAAATCCTGATGATGACTTGAGAATGATGATGAAAATACTGTAATCTGAGAACAGAATATAGAATCACAGAATCATAGAATGCATTGCGTTGGAAGGGACCCTCAAAGGTCATCTAGTCCAATACCCCTTGCAGTGAGCAGAGACATCTTGCACTAGATCAGGTTGCTTAAAGTCCCTGGCCTTGGAAAAATCTCCAGGGATGGGGCCTCCACCACCTCTCTGGCACCCTCTACCAGTGCCTCTCCACCCTCACAGTAAAGAACTTATTCCTAATGTCTCATCTAAACCTACCCTGCTCTAGTTTAAAACCACTGTCCCTCATCCTATTGCTCCATGCCCTGGCAAACAGTCCCTCCCCAGCTTTCCTGCATACCCCCTTCAGGTACTGGCAGGCTGGCATGAGGTCTCCCAGGTGCCTTCTCTTCTCCAGGCTAAACAGCCCAATTTCTCTCAGCCTTTCCTGCTCCAGTGAGGCTGGATACCTCACTCATTGCAACTCACTCCAGTTGCCAGGTATTGATGATCACCAGATACTCGCGTCATCTGAACAGTGAGGCACAACCTGCCCTCCTTACAGAATGTCTGTACGTACAGGTGGTGATTATGAGACAAAGCAGTCCCAAGTCACCTCACAGTGACATTGACACTCATGACACCCATCTGAGCAGGATCCAAAGCCATTGTGATCTCCACATTGGAGAGGTTTTATCTTTTGCATAAAGTAGTGGAATGGAACAAATTGCCAAGCCAATAAAAAAGAAGCTGAAATTTCTGTACGAAAACAGAATCATAGAATCACAGAATAGTTCGGGTTGGAAGGGACCTTACAGATCATCGAGTTCCAACCCCCCTGCCATAGGCAGAGACCCCTCCCACTAGATCAGGCTGCTCAGTGCCTTGTCCAGCCTGGTCTTGAACACTTCCAGAGAGGGGGCGTCCACAACCTCTCTGGGCAACCTGTTCCAGTGCTTCACCACCCTCACTGTAAAGAACTTCCTTGTTATAGATGATAGTCATGAAATGGGGTGAAAATATGAACTGAAGGTGGTTGCAGTGTGAAATGTCCCCCTTCTTGTTTTCAGTTTTTCCTTCAACGCTTGAGTATTTTCAGCAGTTGAGGAAAGATCAAAGGGTGCCAAATAGGCCAATGGATTATAATGTCCTGTGGAGCCAGTATTAGAAGTTTATTCTTTGGTCTGCATTTCTCTGATATTATTCTAATTAACTGTATAATGAATATGGCGCCTAGAGGCTCAATTATTTCATTTCACCAGAGATGGCTGCTGCATTAATTTTTAAAAAACATGCTTTAAATATTTACCAAAGTTGTTAAGAACCTGCAATGAGGAGCTAAGACCAGTCTTATCAATAGGAAGGAATCAACTGGTTTTAGTGAAGTTCTTCTTTGCTTATTGTTCAGCCATTTCTTTTTTTATACATTTAACCTGGAGACGTTTCCTGCAAAAGATTCAGATCTTTCAGTGATAAATTCCACACCCTGAACAAGCAGTATGACAATGGATAAAAAAGAGGAAATGGTAAAAGTGTGATTTGTTTCCAAATATTTTTCTTGAAATTCTGTTTTTTCAGAATTCCTTAAATACAACTGGATACAGGAAAGTTCATCATCTATTGCACAATGGCAAAACATGGGAAAAAATTAGATTTCAATGTTTTAAAGGAAAGTTATGAAAAACCTAATTTTGTATTTAATTCTGTAAGTTCAAAACCAAGTAGAAAAGTAACAAAAATGTTTATATACATACAAGTGTATACTTTGGTCAAACATTTGAACAAGAGCTTGAAGAGGAAGCAATTGGGATCTCCAGTCATGGACATATTCAAAGTTCAGCTGGAAAAGGCCATGAGCCACCTGACCTGATTTTGACGGTGTCACTGCTTTAATCAGTTTTGTGTAGTGAGTGGGATCTCCACCCATGGAGATATTCAAAGTTCACTGGAAAAGGCCTTGAGCCACCTGACATGACTTTGAATTTGTCTCTGCTTTAATCAGCTTTGTCTATGTGACTTAAAGAAGTCTATGACCCTGTGTAAAGAGATTACATTCTTTTGGAGGACCTTCAAAGAAATTACCCAAATTTCTCTTATATTGAGAGATGCAAGCACATGGCTGAATGTGGACCACAAGGAGTTCCCCTGCCCACATGTTCATAGACTAGATCAAAACAAAGGCATATTAGGTCATTCTTAAGAGGTCATGGTTGTGTTTTGAATCAGAATCAATGCTGAGTTTTGAAGTTTCCTATGGGCAGACTTTCAGTGAAATAATATTGGGAGATTTTCTTTTTCTCCTTCCGCTTCCACTTCCCCTTCCCTTTCTTCTTTCTCTTCCCTTTTTCCTTTCCTTTCCCCTTCTCCTTCTTCTTTTCAGAGATACAGAGTATGTTTTCTTCTTGTTGTTGTGGAATGCAAAGAAACATCTAATACCCTTTTTTGAAAAAAAAAGAAAAACAGATGATTTTGGCTCTGCTGATGTGTTTAAGCATGTTTTGGTTCTGCTCTTTCTTTCTGCACTCCGAAACAAAATTTCATCACAATGAACGCTTTCTTGAAAAAAAAAATTGGCAGAAGCAGCATTTTCTGATTGGAAAATATTGCAATTTTTTTCCCTGCAGCTTGATATTTGTTCATCACATCTTATTCCCTGTGTAGTAACTGTGATACCACTGTGCCGTAGGCACTAAATAAAAATTAAACTAAGAGTCTGAAGTGGTGGAGATGGAGGGAAGTCAATAGAGCTCAATTACACATACGATGGGCCAAACCTGCAATGTAATGTACAAGATTTGTAGCAACATCTCAAAACCAGTACTTTTATCTATTAAAGGACTCCCAAATTGACCATACATGGGGAAGAGTTCCTGTCATCTTACACAGCTCTGCAGCATCATACCTCCCCTTCTTTTCTGCTTATCTAAGTCTTTCTGTTCATACATCAACATCCTCAAGCTCATTTATTGGGCTTCCTTGGTTCACAGATGAGAAATAAGGTGGGTCTAGTAGGGGGGTTGGAACTGTATCATCTTTAAGGTCCCTTCCAACCCAAACCATTCTATAATTCTGATTGATCATTCAATGGTTGAAATGATTCTTCATGCTGCTAACCTCTGTCATCCTCATTAATATGGGCAATACCAAGGACCTGCACCTGCCGCTGGATGCTATGGGTCCATTACAATTTTAACCTAACAAATGTGACACTCAGAGCATCCATGATTTACATAAAAAGCAAGTTAAATCCTTGACCTCATAGAAAACCATAGAATTGGAAGGAACCTTTCAAGATCATCTAGTCCAACCCCACCAGCAGTGAGCAGGGACTCAGAGTCTTATCAAGCCTGGCCTTGAATGTCTCCAGGGATGGGGCCTCCACCTCTCTGGGCAACCTGTTTAACCAGAAACCACTGTTCAGCAACATGGAACTTTTCTGTAACAATATTCTCTGTCTGCTGAGAAATGTGCCTAAGTAACCAAGAATCTCATTATATATGAGACAAACCAGATTGCATCAGCAAAAATATTTTGCTGAGATGACAATCAGCATCATTTATCGCAGAGAAAAGTATCATCAGAAGTAAGGGAAATACTTTTCACTCAGTAGGTGGTTGCACACTGGGAACTTGCCCAGAGGTGATGAAATACACATCCCTGGAGATACTTAAAACTCAACAGGACATGGTCCTGTGCAACCTGATATACCTTCAGAGTATTCTGGTTTGGAAGGGAGGTGGACCATATCTTTACAAGACACTTCCAATCCAAATCAGTCTTTAACTCTCTCTGCTGTTACAATTGGAATGATAAAAGGGAAAAAGGTCCCATGAAGTGACACAGTTACTGGCTCACATACAGAAATATCATCAACTGTAGAGAAAGTCATGAACAGAGCTATTGTGGCCCTTTCCTCAGGAGCAAGAATATTTCAGAGGAAAAATTCAATGCATAACTCAGCAGTCATAACTGTAAGAAAAAAAATCTTCAAGTGTTACAAAAAGGCTAACAGGTCCACCTCCTTCATGTCTTTATATCGCAGGACTCTGTAACATTGAGATTAAAGCCCGAGAACAATCAGACGAACAAGATGAGCTGTAGGTACTATCTCAAGAGGGAAGGAGGTGGAATCTCTCTGAGCATTCACAGCAGGCTTCTGCAAACACCTACACAGAGTTGCTCATGACTGAAAGACTCACAGCTTGTACCAACCCACCCCAAATTCTCTGGGTACAGAAGGTAACTGAAGCAGTGCACATGTGGTGAGCAGATGGAAGAGAGGATAGAAGAGAGGATGAACCTGTTAAAAGAGAGTCCAGAGAAGGGCAATGAGGATGATCTGAGTACTGGAGCCCCTCTCCTACAGACTGAGATAGTTGGGCCTGTTCAGCCTGGTAAAGGTTCCATGGAGATCTCATAGCAGCCTACAAGTACCTGAAGGGGTCTACAATAAAGCTGGGGAGGGACTGTTTGCCAGGGCATGGACCCATACATGGGGCAATGGTTTTAAACTACAGTAGGGCAGGTTTAGATTAGACATTAGGAAGTTCTTCACAATGAAAATGAGGAGGCTACTGGAACAGTTTACCAAGAGAGGTGATGACATCCTCACCCCTGACACATTCAAGGCCAGTCTGAATGAGGCTCTGAGCAACCTGACCTAGTGCAGGATGTCTCTGCTCACTGCAGGGGGGTTGGACTAGATGGCTTTTGAAGGTCTCTTCCAACTCAACACTTCCTATGATTCTAAGCTCAAGGTGGAGTTGAGCATTGTAGGCTGGTGGTCCAACAATCACAGGGGTCTTTAGCCAAAGATGTCCAGGGATCAAGATACAAAAGCGACAGATCCAAACAGAGGATTTAAAATTCGTACAACCTCATCACAAAGCACTTGAGCTTCAATACTACTTAACTTTAGAGCTGCAGCTGCAACAGCTCTGCAGGAAAACCAGAGTTTTTTCTGAAGTCTCTTTACTTACCTCTTCTTTAAAGAGCTTATGAACACCTGCAGCTCACACTGACTGCAATTTGTGGAAACCAGGCTAGTCTGGAAATCAGCCTTGATGCCCACACCACAAAGTACATTAAAATGAAGCACTTTAATACCAGCAAGTCACTAATCATGTAAGTAACTAATAATTATGGAAAGCCACCTGTATACAGCCTGCCTGAAGGTCTTCTATTACTGAATAATGCATATGCCAAGCAAGCAAATGCCCAACCTTTTAAACACCTCATTTAGTTCAATACACTATCTGCACATCTGCTTTTTCAAATAGCTTTTAAACAAATTACAGCATGGTATTCTCTTTTTTTTAACAACCCACCAATTCAGAACTCATTCCCATCCCTCTGTCTAATTTTTGTGCCAGGAAGAGACTGAAACACCAATATAGCTGGTTTAGGAGCCATTCACTGTTGCTAAGAGGACATCAACAGGACTGGTAGCCAGCAGCAGTCATAGTAGAGATTAACATTTCAATGGATATTTGACTACCTTCACAGTCTCAATCGAGGGAACAATAGAAGCTATTTTCTTTTACTGTAAAAATTTCCCATTAGTAATTCAAAGCCATTTTGTCAGTTGAACCAGCATTTGTTCTAAACACATCCACCAGTGAGCTGTTTTACCTCAGTTGATATATCAACATTAGTATCATTTTGGAAATAAAACATGGTTTTTAAAATGGAACACAACTAACCATGTTCATTATTACAGGTATGTAACTAATAGAGGGCTTGGGGCAGTTCACCCTGGAGAAGAGAAGGCTCCAGTGAGACCTTACAGTGGCCTATCAGTACCTAAAAGAGCCTACGAGAAATCTGGGGACCAATAGGATGAGGGTCATTGGTTTTAAACTAGAGAAGGGCAGGGCTAGAAGGAACATTAAGAAGTTTTTCACCATGAGGGTGGTGAGGCACTGGAACAAGTTCCCCAGAGAGATGGTGGAGGGCCCATTCCTGGGAGACATTCAAGGCCAGGCTTGATGAGGCTCTGAGCAACTTGATCTTATGCAAGATGCCCCTGCTCACTGCTGGGGGGGTTGGACTAGATGACATTTGATGGTCAACCCACAACAGCAGACTGTAGGAAATGTGAATATTGGCCATCCTTAGAACAAGGTAGGAAACACACAACTCTCCTTCAACCTTGGTTCATGTGAAAATTGACCTTAGATGCTGTATTCTGTCTGCCTGCAGACATGGGACACAATCTTTGTGAGTGGCATTCTTAACAACATGAGAAATTATGAGAATCATCGAATCACCCAGGTCAGAAGGGACCTTTCAGATCATCAAGTCCAACCATCAACCCATTTCTAGCAAGAACCATCCCTAAACCATCTCTCTAAGGACTTTGTCTATCCATCTCTTAAATACCTTCAGCCTGTTCCAATGCTTAGTAACCCTTCTGTATAAAAATTGTTCCTATTATTCAGTTCAACCCTCCCCTGGCAGAACTTGAGGCCATTTCCTCTTGTTCTGTCACCATGGTTCACATGAAAGCTGACCTCAGGAAGTACACTGTGCTGTTCTGCAGACATAGGTCACAACTGGGGTGAATGAGATTCTTTACAGGCTGAGAAAACTGTTGTTTCCCTCTTTTCCTATGCTAAAATTCTCCCTCCACTCAGAGGAAATGCTGACTCTTGATTTAATGACTCAGAGAAGAGTTTGAAAAAAAAAAGTTCTTCTATTTTGAAACATATAAAATTCCAGCTGAGTGGAGTGAGTGGATTATCACGCTTTACTTCAACAAGAAGTGCACACAGGAGGTACCTACATGGTGTACTTTGTGAAGTCATTCCTCTCTGCCTGTCAACAGCCCAGAATATTTTGTCACTAAAAAGGTGGCTAAAAGTTTTAATAAGAAATAAGATTTTCTTCTTCATTCTTGTCATGGTTTCAGGACAAATTTGGCCAAATTCATTGGTGACAGATGCTCCCGTTGCTTTTCTCTTGCATATGGAGAAAGGAGGAGAAGAGAGAATGATTTACAACTCAGTAAGAATTTAAACTAGAGCAGGGCAGGTTTAGATTAGACATTAGGAAGAAGTTCTTCACCATGAGGTTGGTGAGACAATGGAACTGGTTGTCCAGGGAGGTGGTGGAAGCCCCATCCCTGAAGACATTCAAGGCCAGGCTGGATGAGGCTCTGAGCAACCTGTTCCAGGTTCACTGTAGGTATGGTGGACTAGATGACCTTTGAAGGTCCCTTCCACCTCTATGATTCAATGATAATCATCTTGTTTGTGCCCGTGGCCAGCAATCCCTGCATCATGCCTGGTAAGAGTAGGGCTTTGTTCCATATCTGAGCACATCCTCTCCTAGAGAGACTGAAAATATCCAAAGTGCTTATTCAAAGCAGAGAGAGATGGTGAATGAAGACTTGTACAAATATGCCAAGTGCATGTCAACACTAAAAAGCAGACCTTGCAGTTTCAAAATTGGGGCTTTTTGTATTTCATGCGTGTCATTTGTGCTGAAAATGTTTCAAATTGCAGCCAGTCACCATGCTGTTGTCTCATCTCTCACATTCAAAACCGAAAAGGGCACCCATAAGTAAATCGATTCTGGTAAAAGTGAACAACATTGAAACAAGTTAGAGAAGGAAAACAGTGAGAAATCAAAGCACATCTCTACAAAAGCCCAGATTGTGCAGCAAGCATGGTCAGAACTGGATTCACTGCCTTCCTCTTCCAGGGATTGCTCAAAACCAGCAGAAATCTCACAGTGATTATGACTGTTGTTCCAGAACCATGGAGGAGTTTTGCAGCTTTGGGTTTAAAAAAAAGTTGGGTTTTTTTCTTTTTTAAATTTCAATTTAATTTTTTAAGAGGTACTCATTCTGACATCTGAATTAAGAAAAGGTATTTCTCACAGACAGAATAGTGAGACTGTTGTCACAGAATCATAGAATGAAATGTATTGAGTTGGAAGGGACCTTCAAAGGTCAACAGGTCCAATCCCCTGCAGTGGACAAGGACATCTTGCACCAAATCAGGTTGCTCAGAACCTCATCAAGCCTGCCCCTGTATTCTGTCTCCAGGGAAAGGGCATGGAATATAATTGGAGTAACCGGTTCCAGTGTCTCACCAGCCTCATGGTGAAAACCTTCTACCTAATGTCTAATCTAAACCTGCCCTGCTCTAAAACCAGCTCCTTGCTGCCTCAGGAAGGACACTTTGTAGCTTTCCATTGAAATATTCCTCTATTACACACATAAGAGCTTTTATTCCATAGAGTTCAAACAGATCAGAAGAGCTGTCTAACAAACTACGCTTTTCATCATCATTAGATGATCTCCAAGGTGTCGTGTAGTTGTCTGATGCCATTGAAGACTAAAATGTTTCAGCTGTTGTTGGACAGAAGATAAAATACATATGCATGGGGTTGGTTATCTGATGTCTCTGAAGATACATATTTCACTATTGTGTACAATTTGGAGTTTCTAAGGTTTATATACAGAAATGTCACATTTTCATAGCTTGGCTGAGAAGAATTGAAATTAATACCTGTCCATCTATGCCTGTCAGCATAGAGTGAATTTTCACATATAGCCAGATTAACATCTGTGGATGTTGCTGAGAATTCAGAAAGAGTCAAATTTCCTATGAGAATAAATTACACAAAGGCTTACAACTCAGAAGAACTCTAAAGTAATTTCCCTCTGTCAATGAGTTTTGCCTCAGTTTTCCTCACAGTCCCTTCAGCCAGTGTAACTAACTGCTCAAGAGACAGAGTCACTACAAGGATCATTTTTATTCACTAAACATTAATGAATCCAATCACTAAGCCTTTTTATGAAGATATTCAATCTCAGTTAACTCTCTCCACTGTTTCTTGTCTAGATCCACAGCAAACATGACCAGCCCTGCAAACCTGCACTTGCTTTTTTCTCTGGATCCTTTCAAACCGTGGTTTCACCGTCCTCCTCATGCATAAACATTTGTTCATTACTAAAGAGCTTGGCATCCTACTCTCATCTCATGGTGGAAGAATGATCCCATGAACACTGTGTAAGTTTGAGATACAAAGAATCAGAATTTCTTTCTGTGTTGTGGCACATTTTGTTGTTGAGTTTGGATGAGTCATTTGGGTTTTTATGTTTCTATTCCTTTTATGGGGAAAAAAAAAACCAAACAACAAAGCAAATAAACACAAACCCTCACATCCACAGAATAAACAGCACTCACTTGGCTCAAAGACTACAATGAAATACACAGGCATGAAGGCTACACATCCCAGAAAAGTAATTCAGATTGTGTTTTTCTCTCTCCAAACACTTTCTTCTCCCATAAAAGTACTCCAAATAGAGTTTTTTCTCACTAAACACTTTCTTCTTCCACCACCTTGCCGGTATTGAAGAGCTTTTCATTAATGCCTACCAATCATTTCTACTTCATGCTGTGTTCTATTTAGCTCATTTCTAACCAGACAGCTTTGGAATTAGCAGAGTGGAAACCTGGATGAAGGGCTTCGACAACGAGCACCAACCTTCATGTATCCCTGCTGCAGTCCCATGATTTTTTTCTAAATCTGAAATCTCTTCTTGAATACTTCTGAAATTTTTTTATTACAGACAGACAATCGTAGTCTTTGGAAATCTTTAATACTCCAATTAAGCATCATCTCTTTTTTAAACCTTGGCAAAATATATAATAGATGCAATTTGGAAGAGGGCTGGATATAAGAAAGAAGTTCTTTACTGAGAGGGTGGTGAGACACTGGAGCAGGTTGTCCAGAGAGGTTGTGGATGCCCCCTCTTTGGAGGTGTTTAAGGCCAGGCTGGATAAGGCACTGAGCAACCTGGTCTAGTACGAGGGGTCTCTGCCCATGGCAAGGGGGTTGGAAAAAGATGATCTTTAAAGTCCCTTCCAACACAAATCATTCTATGATTCTATATCCAAAGCATTGCACACAGAACAACAGTTTAGGGGAGTGACCAGGAGTTGGTCAGTTTATCACTTCAGGGACAGATCTATATTGAGATGGTAATGGTAGTACCCCTCACACAAAGTCTAACAGAACACAAACCCACTTGTTAAAGCCTGGATCTTCATATTAATATGTGAAAATATTTGGATTTAAAAAAATTATTAACTTAATTCTTGAATGAGTTCAACTAGTGCACCAGAAAAGTTCACACACAAAGTGCATTTAAAGTTATATAAAACACAAATCATATTTGTTAACTTAGTTGACCCTAACATGGTAATTAACGTAGAATTAATCTCTCTCATGGAGATACAGAACATATGAAATCAAGACAATCTGGAATCCAGCCCAGCAAACGGGTTATATAAAGAGGATGTACTGAACCATTTCGTCAACAACTTTGCACTAATCTTTTAAAATAAGGTTCTAAATGCTAAATTTCGAAGTGCTAGAATAAACAGAAGCAAAAACTTGAGGACTTTATTCCTAACCCCAGGAAGCAGAATCTTAATTACATCTTCAGAATGAGATAATTTTTTATGTATAAACATTGTTCACAGGCTAACCATCCTTTTTGCTAGAGAGTTTTATAAGCTAGGAAAATTAATTCCTTTCAATAAAAATAATGAAAAAACCCCAAACCCATGCTGTCAGTCTTACTGTAATGGCAAGGAATAAACCTGGAAAAAGCATCTAGTGGCCAAATTATTGACTCAGCGTCTAGTAAAATTTCAACCCAAAAGCTGGAGAAGAAATATGCTATTGGAAAAAGAGATGCAGAGTCTTATTTTTAAAATTAAAACAACACAATGTTCCAAGGAAGCAGAATGCACTCATCAGGAAGTGAGAGCAATGAATGAGACAAGGGTTAAGGAGAGAAATAGTGCTCTACAGGCAGACTGCTAGCCTCACAGAGAATCCATAATCTCAAAGCAATGAAAACTAAGCAGGTCACAGCTAATCTCCACCATCTGTAACTTCCAGGTACTTTTTTTATCATAGAAAAGGGCTTATTGCTTGCTCCTTTGCAAACTTTGGGCCTTCCATTTCTTTGAGGCCCTAAAGCTGTTCAAGTTTAATCCTGAGATGAGCATGAATAAGCCATTTGTGTGTGCAGCATCAAACGGACAGAGCATCATCCAAACCCAAACAGGAGTGCATTGCTTTCTTCTAGTGTTTCAGAGGTCAAGTAGACCTAAAGGAGGTTTGTGTTTCTCAAGAGATGTATTCTTGCATCCTTCACAAGGCAATCAGTAATTCTGAACTCCCTAATTTGTTAATTCAAATCAATGTGGTGATACAAGCAAGAAGCACAAGAAAGCAAGGAATGAGAAAATAATTGCACACTCAGCACAAGAAGGACATGGACCTGTAGGAGAGGGTCCAGAGGAGGGTCATGAGGATGATCAGAGGGCTGGAGCATCTCTTCTACAAGAACAAGCTGAGAGAATTGGGGCTGTACCTCCTGGAGAAGGCTCACGTGAGACCTCACAGTGGCCTCCCAGTACTTGAAGGGACTACAGAAAAGCTGGGGAGGAGGGACTGTTTGTCCAATCATGTGGTGATGGGAAAAGAGGCACAATGGTTTTAAACCATAGCAGGGAAGGTTTACTATAAAGTTAGGTAGAAGTTCTTTCCCATGAGAAATTTTTCACCATGAGGCTGGTGAGACACTGGGACAGGTTGCCCAGAGAGGTGGCGGAGACTCTATTCCCAGAGACATTCAAGGCCAGTCTTGATGAGGCTCTGAGCAACCTGATCTAATGCAGGATGTCCCCGGCCACCGCAGGGGGTTTGGACTAGATGACCTTTGATGGTCCTTCCAACTCAATGATTCTATTAATTAGTAGCTTCTTTTTTATGCCAACAGTCTAAATAGGCTTCCATTGTCATCACAAAGGCTAAACATACACCTCAAACACAATAAAAATTCTAAGCAAAGTTATGAAAGGAAGCTCTAAAGATGCTTCAGGATGATTAAATTTATTTAAATAGTCTGCATTGTAAAAACTGTAGGCTTTGCAAGAGGAGCAGAGGAACTGGAGCTTGAGTAGGCATTGCACAATTCCCGTGTCATTTAGATCTTTCTTTCCCCACAGCAAGAAGCCCTTCCCCTCATCTGCTTGTGCAGCATTGGCACTAGGGGTCCATCATCCCCAGCATTTAGCTCTTGAGGCTCTGACAGCTCAACATATTTAGTCTTATAAATAGAAAAACATTTGCGTCAGCCACTACACTATGTTAATTCCCTAAATTGCCATATTTTCATTACTCGTTATAAAACATCCCTTTCCCACTCCCCCCACCAGGGAATGATCTCTTGTGTAAAGGAGATAAATGTGGTTAACAGTCTAATTAATCCTCACGTTAGATCATATTTTCTTAGAAGGAAATATTTAAATTTGTAAAGGCAAAGAAAGAATATCAATGAAATGGAAGCTCCCAAAAAAGAGAGTTCAGATTTTCTGTCCCTCTAATTAGAATACTTTAGGCATTATTCCTTTCATCCAGAGCATTTCCATTCCCATTTCTCAGGAGGAAACTGCAAAAATGACAGTTCCTTGTCTGATAAGCCACATTCCCATCACTGTGAATTCCATTATGAACAGGAGATTCATTCCTCCCACGACTGGAAAAAACCTCCTTTTGCTCTTCCTGTTCTCCCCAAGTCACCTGCCACTGCACAGGTACTCTCCCTTAGCACTGAATAACCTTTTCAGTAAAAGGGTTTCTAATGGGTGGTCTCAGCAAATTCACTTAGCATTTTCTTTGAATTTTCTACTAAACATAGACTAGACGTACAACCAGCATTGTTATTCTTCTTTACTGTTGGACCAGATAATCAGATAACTATAAACTATCAGGATATTTCCCTGGCCAATGAAGCAGCAATTAATTTGTTAATAATTGTGCGGTGCTTTGACGAGGTAAATAGCTGTAAGTGCTGGGTACTATAATTAAGAAATTGCTAGATGCAGATAAACTAAAAAAAAACCCCAAAATTTCATCTCTGGAATTGCTACAGAACTATTCAGCCTCCATCTGCAGATACTGCTCTTGCAACAGATACTGACTGCGCAGCAGTAAACTTAGAATAATAGAATCATGAAGTCATAGAGGGACCATCAAAAGTCACCTAGTCCAACCCGCCTGCAGTGAGCAGGGACATCTTGGACTAGATCAGGTTGCCCAGAGCCTCATCAAGCCCAACCTTGAATGTCTTCAGGGATAGGGCCTCTTCCACCTCTTGGGAAACCTGTTCCAGTGCCTCACCATTCTCACGGTAATGAACTTCTTCCTAAAAAATTAGTGCTTCCACCACCTCTTGGGCAACTTGTTCCAGTGCTTCACCACTCTCATGGTAATTAATTCTGAAAAAAATAGCAGATTAAATGCTTGCTTTATTGAAGCAAATAAACACCTTGCTTAGATGGCACAGGACCCCTATCCTGAGAAACTATATTTCATGGTGATATTTTCTGAGTTTAGGCACCAGTAGGCCATTCTAGCTCAGCAGACTTTTTTTTCTTAAGAAGTCACTTTATCTGCACACAATGGACTCATTGGTCATTTCCATCTCAGTTGCTTTTAGCATTATTGCAGGGAGAAGGCAGGTATGAAGAAAAATCTCTTTCTACGCCTGGAGATCATGTTCAATAGCTTAAAATACAAGGAATCAGTAGAAACTCTTTAACAACCTTTATTGTGCTCATAAGTGGCAGTGACCACACTCATATTGCAAATCAGACTTAATTTCTGCTTCTTTGTCTCTTATTCACAAATATTATTAGAGTCATTTTGGTAATTAATTGGCCACAAAGTGCTGTCACCTCATCCTGCATTGATCAGCAGAGGTCAGTGATCTGCAGTAAGGAGTGATTTGGGCAGCGATCAGCCTGGCTCACCACAGGGACGATCTGCATCACTGGTCACTGAGGGAGGAGGAACAAACAGCATTACTGTAGCTCAGACACTGGAAAAGGTGTAAGGGAATAATCTGCTTTGGGCTGAGAAATCCTGAAGAAATTGATCGATGTGAAACCAGAGCACTCAACTAAAATAATGTCCCTCTCCACCAACAAGAAAGCTGGAGAGAGATTCTTTACCAGGCTATAAAGCAATAGGACAAGGGACAATGGAATTAAACCAGAGCAGGGTAGTAGGTTGAGATAGGACATTAGGAAGTTCTTCACAATGAGGCTGGTGAGACACTGGAACAGGCTACCCAGGGAAGTGGTGAAGACCCCACCTCTGAAGACATTCAGACCAGCTTTGATGAGCCTCTGAGCAACCTGATCTAGTATAAGATGGCCCTGCTCACTGCAGGTGGGGTTGGACTAGATGGCCTTTGAAGATCCCTTCAAACTCAATGTAATCTATGATTCTACACAAGAAGTCAAGTAAAATCATTCTTCTGCTAATGGGAAAAATATTGAATTAAAGGCACTATGGACTTGTCTTACATGTGCTCTTCTAGGACAAGGTGCACAATATGGTCTCACTGGTTGTGTATGGAGGATTGTTCGCATCTTCTAAGAAAACAAAATCTGCTTTTCCAGGCAAAACTTGATACTGAGGTTAACCTGGGTGCAAACCAGCTGAAGACCACCTGATTTTGGAGGCACGACATCCAGGGTAAAGAGGGCACAGGTTAATAGTGCAAACCAGTGCCTAAACCCAAGCAAACAAATCTTCAGGGATTAGACTTTTCTGCCCACAATACACTCCAAATCACTATGCTTTGGTTTGTAACATTTCTTCATGTTGTCTGTCAAACACTGAGTTGGCACTGCTGGATCCATTGATCCCAAAACGTGTTTCCTCACATTTATAGTAAGACTAAACAAATTTATGCAACAGCTCTGTTTACTCTATAAAACACAAAGAGATGTACTAGTTTATTTGATTTTGTGGCAATCAAAAAGATCTGCAGCCTCTCCTCAATCCCCAGAATAAATCATTGAGCTGAAAAACAGCATTTGAAGTATTATGGGTGAGCAATCACTTTCTGGTAATTGAAGCATGTGGAGCACAAACCCAGGACCCTCTAGGGCTCGTTAACAACAGTAGGGAACTTGCTGCAGTGAGAAGAAATTCCAGCTCACATGCAGTTAGATAGGCAAAAAACAGAACTACTTTGCTTAGCACAAGCTTTCTTTGTGTTGGGAGAAAGCCATGAGCATCTAGGAAAACAAAATGAAAGGTTCAGCTGCATGAGAATGAAAAAACACTCTGAAATACAAAGGGAAATTCACCATCTCTCATTTTTGGTCAGGTACCATGTGATAAAATGGACTACCCTGAATAGACTCAGATGAGACAGCATCTCAAGAACACACAACCTTCAAAGTGTCTTTGGAGGCACAGAGAGCAACATTCACAGCTTTCACATCAACAATGCCCAAATACAACAGAAAAAAAGGATCATTTAAGTTCCCCACAGCTTTACAAAGACATCTGAAGTCCAGACCCAATCAGCAGGGTATTTTTTTAAAATCTGTCTCATCCTACTGAGGGTATCCTGTGTTTCTTTTCCAGTTTTGCTTGGAAGTTTCTTCCCCTGGTGCATTATAAGGTAGACTGTTTTACAGCTACATATGTTCATGTTGTTGTTCCAAGACAGAACTCTGATCATCATTTATGTGTCTTAACCAGTCTAATTAAGGCTGCTTTTTCCTTAGTGGAAAGATCATAACAAAAAAAAAATACCAAAAAAATATTTAGCACCTACGCTCCACCTCCCAAATTTTGATGTGTTTTTGCGAAACACACTATGTCCTGCAGCAGTTTATATGCCTGGACAACTCTGCAGGGTTGTGGGTGAAATAATGGTCAAAGCACAATCAAAGATAATAAATCACCTACCCAGGGTACTACTGCTGACTAAGTAACTAACTAAATAAATAGATAAAATTGAACATGGCTCTAGAGAGGTGGTGGAGGCCTCATCCCTGGAGGTGCATTCAAGACCAGGCTTGATGAGTTTCTGAGCAACCTGACCTAGTGCAAGATGTGCCTGCTTACTGCAAGAGGGTAGACTAGATGGCTTTTCAAGTTCCCTTCCAACCCTATGATTTTATGATTCAAGGTCACTATTTACCAGAGGTCAATTGCTACAAAATATAACAAGGCTTTGTGTCCATCTTTCTTCCTTTGAAACTCTTACTATCACATCTCTAGGAGTTCAAAACAAATCTGCACATCTTAAAATGAATGGACCAAGACAGTGAATAAGTGATTCCTCTGCTCCACTTGACACCAATTGCAGTAATGAGACCTTAGTTGAAAAATAGACAAGCTACATAATTAGTCTACTATCCCAAGTCTATTATTTTCCTCATTTTATGCAACATTGGTCATGCTCATCCTGTGTTACTTCCATTCCACTCAGGCATAGCGTCCTTCTTACTGCTACTACACAGCATTGATTCTTTTGGAAATGCCAAATAGCATAAGCAAAGTGATATAGAACATTATTTACAACACTATAAAGAATCCCACAATGTTTTATGTTTCCTGTCTGAAGTATATATGTGTTTCCACTTCACATTTGAGGCTTGGCAGGCTCTGAGTTATGCTCAGGAAAGAGATCAGTTCACACTCTTACAAGATGCTCCTATAACTCCAAAAGAACCAGGCAGGCATTGGAAGATCATTTCCAGATCTCAGCCACCCAAGCCAAGGAACACAGCACTCTTTATAGAAGGTGACTATTACAGGATATCAGATAGGAGAGGAAAGGAAAGATGTAATCTGGAACCTTCAGGGGATGCACACCATTTAGCTATCACTGTCTCCTGGCTGCCTTGCCGACTGCTGACAAGAGCTGCAGATGGAAACGGTGGGAGGGAGTTAAATGGAAAGCTGTCCAGCTCTTACACTTTCCAAACTGTCAACAGTTCTTCTCTGTTACTTTTTATGAAGCTTTTTCAGTTTCCCCAGGAAGAATTGTTCATAGCTTTAATTACTCTAAATTGCTAAGAAACAACATTGAAACTGAAAACAAAGATGCTGGAGGAGTTCTCTTTTCCTGAATTCAATAAGGACCATGTCAATAGTTCCCACCAGCTCCACAAGGACTGTCAGAGAACAGTGACATCAGGGCAGCACAATTTATGGACAGCTTCTTTCAATGCTTGTATGTCTAAAGCTCAGTTATAAAGCAAAAGACTGAATCTTTTTTATAAGATCCACACGCTTCCAAATTGATGCCTGTTTCTTTGACCTCTTCCAGTGACATTTTGTCTCAGGCTGAAAATCAACAATTCTTTCAGATCTCACCAATACCTCACTCAAGCTAGATTTTAAATTTGAGGGTTTTTTTCTTCCCTACCCTTTCCCCTCCTATCTCCAAAAGCCAGTGACATGCAAACCACACCGAAGAGTAATAAGGTCTGACAGAGATCCAAAAGCCTAAGATAACATCTCAGGGAGGCGTAAAGCCTCCCGAGCCTTTTGTAATAAATAAATGGCATACTCTAAAACACAAACGAGCATCTCTGCGGCTGTGATTTCATTGTCCCAGCAGGGGACCTGCATCTGGCAAGAGGCCAGTGATGTAATTCAATACCGAGAGAGAGCGCACAAACGGACCTCGGGAGGAGGATCGATGTTAATGTAATCCCATCTACTAATCAAAAGAGACTGAGGGATTAACATTCACCAGGAAATATCTGCTCAAAGTTGTCATAGCTTATTGATGAAGAAAGCTTTGTTTTAATTAAGATACAAAATGCCGATTCCTGCTCTAATTTTAGCCACAAACAATTGGTTATTGATGATGAGTCTGGCTGAATTGTTTCAACCTGATCTAGAATGTTGGGGTTTTTTACCTCACTTGGCCCATTTGGTTTTTCACACTGCAAGGAGACCACATTCTCATGCTGCCTTCATCCTCTAGGCATGACCTGTCCTTGGTTTATTATTTTCCCAAGATGAGTGGTGAAACCATCGCATGCTGAAAACAGCAAGCCAAGTGACATCTCAAAAACAGAGTCAAGATGGCCAGCAGATTGAGAGAGATGATTCTACCTCCTTACTTTGCTCTTGTGAGACCCAACCTGGAGTACTGTGTCCAACTCTGGAGCCCTCAACACAATAAGGACAGGGTTTAGAGGATGATCCAAGGACACCTCTCCTATGAGGACAGGCTGAAAGAGCTGGGGCTGTTCATCTTGGAGAAGAGAAGGCTCTAGGGAGACCTCATAATGGCCTACCAGTACATGAAGGGGCCTGTAGGAAAACTGGGGAGGTCATGGAGCAACAGGATGAGGGGAAATGGTTTTAAACTACAGCAGGGCAGGATTAGATTAGACATTAGGCAGTTCTTCACCATGAGGGTGGGGAGACACAGAAATAGGTTGCCCAGAGAGGTGGTGAACACCCCGTCCCTGGAGAAAGCGTAGGGAAGGCTTGCTGAGGTTCTGGGCAGCCCATTCTAGTGCAGGATGTCCCTGCTTGCTGCAGGGAGGATGGACAACATGACCTTTGAAGATCCCTTCCAATTCTACGATTCCATGACTTACACAACTAACTGGCTTAAGACTGCATTCAGTGGAAAAGAGCAAAGCACACATATTCTTTGCCCTGTTCCCCACCCTCATCATAGCTCATCAATATTACCATCTGCAAACACTAATCCAGTAAACCCCTCTGGACTTATTTTTCAAAAATATAAATTGCACAAACAGTGGGACACAGCAAACTGGATCATACTTTTATGACCCACAAGAAGCTTCATCCAGCAGTGGCACAGCATTTATACAAGAAGTCCACACAGATGGTATTTTCCCCCTGTGCCTCAGAAAGCACCTACATGCCAAGGCTTCGCTTCAGAGGGCTGACAAACCTCTTCTGATCTAGTGCTGTAACACACAAACAGCAGTTAGGCTGAGCAGCCACTCATGAAAAAGCAGGGTGTTCTGCTGCAATGAGATGTACAAAACCATTTCCACTCGTTACCTTCGTTCTGGGTTTTGCTCACTCAAAAAAGAAAAAAGCTCAGGGGCTTTGTTGCAAATCAAACACAACACACCCTTGCTTCTGCAGCATCCTGATGGGGGAATAAGAACCCTCTGACACAATTTAACCACATCTTAAGCTCAGACCCACGTTCAGAACTGACTCTTGCATTTGGAGGCTCAGATGAAGACAGTTTGATCACATTGATCTTAAACAGTGCAGCTTGAATGTGTTTTCCAAATTGACCCAAACTACAGTGTATTCCTATTCCAAACACTGCAACAGGAAAGGAGCTACAATAAATCCCACCCCACCTGTTCTAAAACCCATAGACTCACAGCCTGACCAATCTTCTGCTCATCTCCTATTCCTTGGGTGTGTTGATTTCAAGGTGTGATTTGACTTAAAAGCTCAGACTTTTCTTTCTCGACAACCATTTGGGTGCCTCCATTTCCCTGCCACAGGACTGTCCCTCCAAACTCATCCCTGCTCATTTCCCAGGCCTGATGATGTTTTTTTTCCATACCTTGCCTGTACAAAGCATAGGGCCCATTCTCCTCCCCCCTGCTTATTTGCAATCAGTTGATGGAACTGTGACTCATCCACTCCTCATAAAAACTTCAGAGACCTGTTCAAGGAGTTTACCAGCTGATCTCACAGCCTTCATGATTAGTTGTGACCATTTAAAGGGGAGTAATTTTGAGGATTGCCACTTTATTTCTCTTCTTTGCCCGGGTGAGAAGAGGATGGGGTCATTCCAGAAGACAGATGGCACTGGGGATAAGAAGATGGTCCTATCAGAGAAAACTGGTCCCCTCCTCAGGACAGTGGGTCTGGGAGGTTAGAACTCTGAAGGATGAGAGAGAGAGATGAGAAAGAAAGCTTACTTTCTAGGGAAAGATGCTGACACTTTTGAGAAACAGAGATTAGTTACAGGTTGGAAAGAAAGGGAATGAAGGTACAGAGAAGGAAGCCAGTGAACGAAAGGAAGAACACAGATGATTCACATTATTTTATCAGAAAAGACAGTAATCTAGAGCCCACTTACAATGAAGGGGATACAGATATCAGTACTACTAGATGGCATTTATTTCTGCATCACTACAATTAGTTTCTTGGAATCTCTTCAATCCTCAGAGTGAACAAACAGAACTTGAAATCTGCTTCCCAGAGACCAGGCCTTCTCTGGAGACATTCAATACCCTGATCTAGGTGTTCCTGCTCCAGCAGGATCATTGAATTAGATGATGTTCCAAGGTCCCTTCCAATCCCTGACATTCTGTGATGAGCATCTATTCTGACATAAAGAAGACAAGGACAGACCCACCTCAAGATCACTATTGCCAAACTAGACAAAAGGAGAGAAGGAAGAGATTTAATTTTGAGAGTAAGAGAGGGAGGAAAGGGTGGAGCTACCCCCCAAAACCAGAGGAAGGACAAACACAGCTCTTTACTTTGACTAATGAGGAGAAAGAAGGACAAAAGGGAAAGGAAATAGCTGGGAACCATGATCTAGCAGTCGGCATGGTGGTTTGCTGAGATGAAGCAGAAATGTTGAAGGTTCCCATGAAGGGACAGTGGAAATGAGTAAAGAGAGGTGAGGACAAATAAGCAGGAGGCAATGGTCAGTGCACATCCATTAAAGTGGAGATGAACAGGCCAACCCTATGAGGTGCTGGACACAAACTTGAACATAGGAAGTTTCATCTAAACATGAGAAGGGATTTCTTTACTTTTGAGGGTAACAGAGCACTGGAACAGGCTGCCCAGAGGGGTGGTGAAGTCTATGCATCTGGAGACATTCAAAACTCACCTGGACACAAAAAATTCCACCTCATTTTAGTTCTTCCATCTGCAATTTTAAAGAACAAAGCAGAAAACATATTGTAATAGAGAACCATAGAATGTGTAGAGTTGGAAGAAACCTTCAAAGGTCATCTAGTCCAGTGAGCAGGGACATCCTGCACTAGATCAGGTTTCACATCAAGCCTGGCCCTGAATGTCTCTTGGTGTGGGGCCTCCACCACCTCTATGGACAACCTCTTCCAGCATCTCATCACCCTCATGGTGAAGAACTTCTTCCTAGTGTGTGATTTAAACCTGGCCTGCTCTAGTTTAAAAAAAAATTAGATGGTTTTCCAAGCTTCTGCACAGTCTGCAGTACGGGGACTCAGAGATAAGAATGGGCCCAACAAGTCCAAGAAGTCCATTGTATAGAGAGATACTTTATGTAACTCTGCCTCCATCCTACATGTAACAAAGGGGAGGTCTTAGAAAATGCTGGTAAAGAGGGGGAAAACAGGGGGGACAAGCTGTGAAGGGATATTTCTATCATCAGAGAAAAAAAAAAGAAGAAAGAAAAATTGCCTACTTGGGAGTTTTGCTGCCTTAAGCTTTCCTGTTTAAAACGTGTCGTCATGAACACTGTGGGTTTTAAGAGCTGCCTTTTGCAATCAGTGCTACATGATAATGGCAAATATTAAACCCTACTATGGCACGATGGGGATTTTTTCTTGAGAAAGACACAGAATGTTTTCATCTGCTGCAGTAAAGCAGATGGGTCTCCTCTGAGCTCCAAAGAAGAGATTGCAGATAATCAATTTATTACAGGACAACTTTACCACGGAGGTGAAAGAGAAAAAACTGTTTTCAGTTTTATTTTCTGTTGTCACAAGCATCTTATTTCTCTGTGTCTATGCTGAGCATGGGAATTCTGCAGTGACTTTATATTTCCTCCCTTCAATTTTCAGTATACAGCTCTCTACTCTTATTTTCTACACACTTAACAAATGGAACTACCAATTTTTTTCAACAAAAAGAAAAAGGTGCTGAGAAAGTTAATTAACAGGTTTGGATTTTTTTAAACAATGTCTTACATTAACACAGTGTGCAGCACCAAACCCAAGCTTTCCGAATGTTTTTAGCAAGGAAGGCAGTGTGACATTTAAAAGCAAAGCAAAGTACAGACACCATTTGATGTACTAAAGTCTAAAGTTATGTGCACAATGACCTTACAATTTCAGCACTGGAAAAAAACCCTACATTATATAAACTACAAAATATAAACCGCAAAGGTCTCTCCATATGGATATGGGTTTATGAACCAAGAAATAAATGTCAGCATTCACCTTTTGACTTCAGAGCTCTAGAGGCAAATGTAGCAGTCGGATATGCAATAGCAAGACCAGTGACAGAGGTTTCAATGAAAAGCAGAAATAATCCTGTAGTGGCAAACTAAACAAACTCCATCTATGAGACAAACTGGCAAGACTGGATGGATGGTCTGTGATACAGGTAGAAAACTGGCTAAGAGGCCACACTCAGAGGGTGGTATTCCATGTTTTTTACTTGGTCTGGCAACCTTTCACAAGTGGGGTTGATACAGGGGCCCCACATGATCCAATATCTAGATGATGGGACTGAAAAGCATCCTCCACCAAGTCTGTTGGTGACAAGGCTGGATCATATGCCTTATGAGGGAAGACTGAAGGAGGTCTCTTCTGTCGTGAGAAGAGCAGGGTTATGGGAGACTTCATCCCAGTATACCCATACTTAAAGGCACTCAAGGAGGATGGAGGCTCTGTCCACACCAGGACCTACATGAAGAGGACAAGGAGCAATCATTACAATTTGCACTGTGAGTTTTCATCTCTGCATATGAAATTTTTTACTGTGAGAACAATCAGCTACTGGAACAAACTCCCCATGGATATGACAACAATCCAAATCACAAGTTTTCAAGATGCAATGGGAAAGGCTGCTTGATGATTTCATCTCAGCTCCCTCTCCCACAAAAGATGAGATCAGGTGATCTTTTCGGGTCCCTTCCAATCTGGACTGCTCTGAGATTCTACCATGGTGAAAAGTTATAGAGTATATTATCCAGCGTGCAAGTGTTGTCATAATTTCCCTCAGATATTGCTTGATACAAAAATGAATCTTATGGGAATCCTTCTATTTTGTTTTCAGCCTCTGTGTCAGCACCTGGGAGATTTTAAGCTCTTCCTGTAACTGCAAATGTTTTCATTAGCTGTAAAAATGAGTAATGCTTTCCCCCCTCTCCTCCATTTTGTGTCTTTCAACTCATCTAAGCCTTGTCCTCTGTTTTTCTGTTAGTCAGTTGGATCTTTTGCAAGCTTCATGGCTTTTTAATTGTCATTCATTGTATCCACTTTCACAGAATGCTACCTTCCACTTACGTTTTTGACAATAAATGAGATAAATGTAAATTGTTTCATCTTTTATTATTATAGGTACTCACCAGTTAACTCTGAAGAGCATTCTTCCACCTATTCTAGCAAATAACAACTTGATGATATCAAAACTATAGGTGAAGACCCTTTCCCCTCCAGAGGTAAGTTTTCTCATTAGCTTCACAGGAGCTGAGAACATCAGTTCCAGGCCCTTCAGCGAAGGGAATTTCTGCATTCACAGATAAAATATCAAATTCATTCTACTCATAATCAAGCAGAGAAAAGTATTCCTAACAATAATAATTCTGGTCACCTACTTCTGAAGGCTCTTACTTCTGAGGTGGACTCTGTAGGAGACAATGACCAGACTAAACTGCAGTATTTCAGGAGATGCCATGCTCCTGGTAAGAGATTGCAATGCTTCACAGAGAACACTCATGGGACCTATAGGAAGCAACACTCCAACTGTGAGTGGGTGGGTATTTGTGTTCACACACAAAATGAAAACCCTATATTTCCAACAAAACAGTTTAGTTTTTTTCTGAAAGAAATAAAAATATTTTGATGGATCCAAACCACCGTGTTTCAGTGAATCAGCACATCTCATTATGAGGGTTTTCATTTTGTTTGTTTGTTTGGGTGCTTTTTAATCTAAATTGCCTTTTTTTTTCCCCTAAAAACACTACCATTTAAAATTCAAAAAGGCATTTCAAAACAAAACAAACCTTAAACTTTCCAATAGGATTATGGAACACTTAATTTTCAGCTTTTTTGGAAAATCAATACTTCCCACAGGTTGATGCTAATTTAAATAAAAACATTTTTAAATTTAAAAATATTTCACTGTGCGGTGAAAAAAATAAAGTTAATTATTATATTCTGAAATAATCCTCACTCCAATTCTCATGCACTGAATATTCTATTTACTCTCAGAGTATTTTATTTCCTGAGACAATCATACACATAGAAGGACTTCTGGAGGATCAGTTCCTGATGTCTAAACTAAATCTGCCCTGTCTAAACTAAACCTTTGCCCCTGGTCCTGTCACTCCACACAATGGCAAACAGTCCCTCCCCAGTTTTCCTGTAGGTCCCCTTCAGGTACCTGTAGGCTGCCTTGAGGTCTCCCTGGAGCCTTCTCTTCTCCAGGCTGAACAACACCAACTCTCTAAGCCTGTCCTCATAGGAGAGTTGCTCAATTCCTTTGATGGAAGGTGGCCTTAAGATGCAAATTCTTTTCATGAGTTGGTTGATTTGCTTACTACCAGACATACTTCATCCCTTTGGGAATCAACTTCCAAGCCATCTTCTCTCCCTACAGATAAAAAAACTACCAGGATACAAAAAAGATATTAACATATTCCCAACTAAAAGTGTCATCCTCAAAGAACTGTTGATGAATGATGGAAATTTCTTCCATCAAAATATCTTTTTTTCCTCCTAATGTGCAGTACTAGCACCTGCCAACATCAGAAAAGCATATTTCTATGGAGAAGCTGCATGTTCCCATAAACGCACCCACTCAAAGAACTAAATTACTCCTGCAAACAAAGGGTACTGCACATCTGAACCTCTGCAGAGGTGTGCTTCAGCTATGTCTGATGAAATTCTCTCTGGAGCAAGGAGAAGATGACTCTCCTCTTGTGTAAAAGCACTCTACCAAACAGGAGTGGATTCCAGTGATGGCCTGGTGCAGGTGAGCAGCCCTTCTGTTATCACAGCTGGCTCATGGGGGGTTTGCATTCTCAAAGCTCAAAGGCACTTCAAAACATGCTACATTTTCACCAACTATGCTATTCATTCCCTGAATTGATCTTACCACTAAAATACTTCAGTATACATAGAGTGAAGTAATGCTTCACCATTCTTTCACTGTAGTGGTGCTGCAACCAGCCAGATGTTCAGAGTGGGATATCATGCAGAGGAATGTGACAGCAAATCAGAGAAAAGGCAGTCTTGCCACCAGAAGAAAGCAGAAACCAAAATGACAAAGGCAGCAGGTCTGCACATGATCCCCCCTGCAAAAGAAAAGGTCACTATGCCACACATCTTAAGAAACTTAAAGAAAAGTGACAAGGCTGTCTGGAGAAGAGGGATGAAGCCCAAGATGTCCATTTTCTGTTCCAAATTTTCACAGTAAATAAGATTGTATACATTTGGTGAAAGGTAACGGCTGTTCCTTAACTGTCTAGATTCACATTTAGACAGGTTGCCCAGGGAAGTGGTGGAGGCACCATCCCTGGAGGTATGGGTAAGCACAGAGTTTAGAAAAATGGTTTAGTTGGCTTGTGTCAGAGTTAGGTTGATGATTTGACTTAGTGATCTAAAACATCCCTCCCCTTTCCAGATATGAACAAGCATGGGGATCCTTGGTGAGGGGAACATGGAGCTCTGTGTAAGCTTCTCAGAAAGGGAGAAGAGCAGACTTCACTGCAGTTCTGTGAATGATCTCCAAAATCAAGGCAGGCAGGTAAGAACATGGCATTGAACCCCAGCCCCCCAGTAGTCTGGCTACACAAATTAAGGTCTCACAGGGTGAGATGGAGCCAGTGTCCCTCCAATTTTCCATGTGCACAGCAACCGTAGGAAATAGTCTCACTCAATGTAAGTCTGCTCTCCATTGTTGGAGTAAAAGGAGCTGCACGGCCTCCAGATGAAGGTGGGATGAAGACAGGAAAGACTGCTGCTAATGAGACCATCATCACAAATGCACCATGGCTGAATAACCATCTCCATTTATAAAATGTCTCAGAATGGAAACTACTCATAACCAAGACTGACTCCACTGCTTACGCTCTATAGCTAGTGCTATATAGAATCATACCAATTTTAAATCATACATCTGTCTTAAGACTAAGAGATGCTGTTCTTTCTAGCCAGAATAGGCCACAGGAATTCTGTTGCCAACCATAACATATAAAAGAACCTATAAAATTACAGTCACACACTAAGGCATATGTCTCACATTTAACTTAATGTTTATCTTGTCAGGAAATCCAGCTAGACCATGCCAACATTTAGTTTCATTCATGCTGCCTTCAAAATCATCTGTTGTTAAGGGAGGAAAAGGAAAGGAAGAGAAAAGAAAATGCAAGAGAATTATCCAAATACATAAAAATAGGATAAAATTCAAGTTAATCTCACAAATGAGGATCAGAAATTAAGGCAAAGAGTCCATCATTAATAGCATTCACCTGCCCTGGATGGAAGTCATCTTCCCCTTTTACATCTGGGAAATAAATCTAAAAATCTGCCCTTTGCACATCTACAGTATGACGTGGACTCCTTGACTTCCGATAAGCTTTATTCTATTGAAAGGTTTTGTGAGTTTGGCTGCTGAGGAAGTCACCTTGACACACCACAGACGTGGTATCATCTGCTCTTGAAGAACACAATCACAACAAAAATCAATCACAGCATAGACAGAAGCGAAAGAGTGAAGAAGCATCTGCTTCTTTCAAAATTATTGAAAATATCTGCATATCCTTCACATTAAGAAAAGCATTTCCTTACATAAAACACAGCTTTACACAGCTAAATAATTCATCACAATGAATTATTTAGAGAGATGTGGACCCAGTGTGTTTACAAGTCCCAAGCTGTTTTTACAAAAGAGGAAACATTCATATAATTGGTCCTCAAACTCTTTTAAATGTTCTTACGATAAGAGGTTTCTGATTATAAGCAGCACTGGGCCTGAGAGCAAAGCTTTTATAAACTGAGCTTTTGGTGGGAAGATGGGATAAGAGGGAAATGACTAAATGAGGTGATCTTTTCTTAGTAATTGGTAATTACCGCTGCTGAACAGATGACTCTTCCAAAAACCATCTTTTAAACCTTGAGTTATCTCAGGTGTGGTTAAAGGTCCCCAAACAAGACATAATTAAATCACTGACCTGAGGCATTATTTCTCATAACACTCATCTGCCATGTACAGAAGCAGAGCAAGTAAGACCCACTTCACTATAAACATCAGCAGCTTCCCCCCAGCAATGTGTGTTCCCCTGAGGAAGCCATCTATGAATAGGAATAAACGTGCCCCTGACAGCCCAAGGATGCTTTTGATAAGTTCATCTTCATCTCTGTCATGTTTTGCATCCTACTCTCCTCTCAGAGTCTCTTCTGGCTTCCTCCTGGGTACCTCCAGGGTCAAAAGTCCTCTTGGAAATGCTGTTCTCATGTGCTGTCACTTCTCCTCTTTCAAAAAACAATCTCTCTCTGAAAGCACCTGCTCACTCAAATCCCAGTCAAAAGCTTTCAGAGGCCACCCACTTTTCAGAAGAGATGGAAAAAAAAGTGGTCTGGATTAAACCCCAAGGATGTTGACCTGACCCCACACATGTGGGGTGATAAGAACAGAGGTACCTTCCAACCTGAATTATCCTGCAAAGCTATCCGACAAATAAAAATGGTTTTTTGTTATTCACTCAGGTAGTAAGTAGATGAGCAGTTCCCGAAAGGAATGAAGGCTAGCTAAGAAGGACAGGCAAACAAGCTTGTCTTTCCTGTTGCTCTCTTTATCTAGAGCAACCTCAGCCCAGATAAGTCCACACAAGAGGCATCCATTGCACTTTGCTTGGTCTGTCCACAGCTGATCTTACAACTCCAAAGGATCTCAAATGAGACACGAGGTTGCCATTCTCAGATTTACTGGTCGTGAAATACAGCACAGAATGAAAACAGGCAGAAGAAAAGCTTGAGTGCCTTGAAGAAGGCTGAATCTCCTAAAAACAGTTCTATTAGATACATTTCTTCATACAATATACAACTATGCTCTGTTCTGAGGGAAGTACCTATGTTTGTGTAGTAAGGAGATGCCTGACTTGGAGAGAGGAAGAAACGCAGATTTTATACACATCTCCTGCCTGCAGCTGTGGTGACCAGTCTAGCTACAGTCATATCCTTGCTATTTCCTTTCCCAGCCAAAGTTGTCTCTGTATTCAGTCTGGGGAAGAATTCTCACCACAGCCAAAGTTTCATTGCACACAGATGAAGAATTTCAAATCAAAACATTCAACCCTTTCTTCTCATTCAGAACTATGTTGTGTTTGCATCCTTTATCAAGAGGCAATTGCACATCTTCACTGTCCAACCAAGTCAGTTAACTCCTTTTCATTGAGTGCTTTTCTTCACCTGCATTGTACTCCTCATCTTTGATCTACCATCTGACAATGCAGCAGGTACTTCTTGTTGCACTGCTGATTCTGGCATCAGACGTGTCCTAATTTGATCTGACTAATCTATTTCAGGATGCCCCATCACCACTGCATCTGGGCCACTCAGCTCATTGTCATGGAGACCTCAAAGTTCATAGCAGAAAAAACATGTACACGCCAAATCAAATTTCAACCTTATAATGCCCAAGTGAAGAGGTCAGGTATGCCCTGGGAGGCCACGAAGAAAAATGGATAAATCTCTTCAAGCCCATACAACCCTTGCACAGTGATAACTCCAAGGCTCATAATTTAGCAGGGATCTTGACATCTGTTGTTTATCCCCAAGGAGGAGCGTGGAGCAGAGGAACAGGGTAGCCATGGTTACACATCTAGCCCTGTCACAGGTCACTCCCACCTCATCGGGTGCTACCATGCTCCCAGAGTCCCACCCAAGGGCAACCTGGCTTCCCAGGTGGATAATGATTAACTTTCTGAGGATACAAATTAACTTGCTAGGAGAGCCCTTACACATTTGAGGTGGGCACATCCATCAGCTGCCAAAACAGAGGGAAGCCATTGCACCCAACTCATGTTCAGCACGTGCAGGAGGGTTGTGCCGCTGTGTATTTTTAGCTTATCCAAGCAGTGCCTATTTCTGCATTCCCATTTCTAATGCTGAGTTATCCCACCTTCTGTTTCTCAAGCTGGGTATTATTATTAGCTACCCTAAACCCATGAGCTGCTCAGCACAGCGAGTTTAATAAAGCACTAATGTCACCCACTACCAACGCAAGTCACCTAAAGAAAACAAGGCCTAATTCACAACGCTTCTTAAAATTAGCAGGAGTCTGCTGATCATTCCTCACTAGTTATTTTGCCATTTGTTTGGGGTTTTTTTTTCCCCTCAATGATCATTCTTCCTTCTACAAACAAAAGATGATATAAAAGCTGTTCCTTTCTTTCCCACCATAAAAGACAGAAGGTATCTATGGGCTTTTCCCATAACCTTCTGGAATTATTGTTCCTCTCTGTTTTGGGACACCCTGCGGATATCAACTTCTTGTGAAAAAGAGCAGCCTTCCTTGAAATGATCTCTCTCTCTACCTTGGCCCTTCTCTGCCTGCCAGTGCCCCTGACTTGGCTGATAGGTTCCCCACACAAAGACAAGGAACGTTCTGCTGCTCATGACGTCCAAGGCCAAAACAGCAGCATGGCTTTGATCCATCCAGAGCAGCCAACAATAGATTTCTGACTGACAGGATTCAGGCTTCCACACCTTTCTCAAACGACAATCCTTTCACAGCCTTCTGCATTATCTTCCCCTCTGAAAAGACTTTTTTGCTCAGGGATGAAACCTGCTGTTTCTGAGGTCAGTGGCAAACATCCCATAGCCTCCAGCGGGGAAAAAGCTGGGTGGCTGCAGCACAAAGAGCTCTAGAGCACAACACAACACAAAACAACTTTATTTTCTCTAACATCTACCCTCACACAGCCCAGCTTAAACACAGCTGAAAAGGGGGAGGGAAACAGAGAGAAAACAATGAGGAGACAGGCTGAGAGAGATGTGGCTGTTCAGCCTGGAGAAGAGAAGGCTCTGGGGAGACCTCATAGCAGCCTACCAGTATCTGATGGGGCTACAGGAAAGCAGGGGAGGGGCTGTTAACCAGGGCATCGAGTAATATGACAAGGGACAATGGTTTTAAACTAGAGTAGGGCAGGTTTAGTAAGTTCTTCACCATGAGGGTGATGAAGCACTGAAAGACATAGCCCAGAGAGGGTTTGGGGGCCTCATCCCTGAAGACATTCAAGGCCAGGCTTGCTGAGGCTCTGAGCAACCTGATCTAGTGCAGGACATCCCTGTTCACTGCAGGGGGGTTGGACTAGGTGGTCTTTGAAGGTCACTTCTAACTCAATACATTCTATGATTCTATAAGACATTAAGAGAAAACAGATGTTTTCAGCTGAGGTTTTATACCAAGACAGGCAGTCAAAATAATAAATAGGGCTGTGCTACTGGGTGATGTAGAGGAGATTTATGCAGTGCAACATGCTCTGTAAGCACCTGTAAGAAGAGTCACTTGCAGCAGCAGATGCTGCTCAGCCCTAATGAAATCCACCTGCCTTGTCCCACAGAGATTCCCATCTCCTAAGATGTGAGACATTTTGGTCTTAATAGCATAGAAGAGCTATGCAGGTGTAAGCCAGTACCTGCTGAACATGGATACTCAATCACTCAGAGGGTGAGCAGTTGCTACAGGTATTGGCAGCAAACAAGGCTCAAAACCTGTAGCCCAGAGTCTCAATCCTCTGCAGAAGCCAAAATACCACTACAAACCCAAATTTTGTTGGATTATCTAAATCCACTAGAGTGGTATAGAAAGATCTTCCATAATTCTTTGTTTCACCACGTTTGCCTGTCACCTCTGAAATAAATGGGAGACAAAATCATTTCAGCAGTTGTTTCATGCAGACATCTTTAATGCTGACACTCACAAGCCAAGGACCTATGTAGCTCAACTGTGAGATTACACCATCTACAAGCACCACCTGACAACAATAAGGTCAAGTTACAGACACTGAGAACAAGAAGAGGCTGTGAGTGAAAGGAGACAGAAATAATAGGATAGGATGGAAATTTTCACACTGAAACATCCCACTTGTAGAGAGGATTCAGTGGAGGATAAGTCTGGTCCTTTTGCTGTGCTCTTTATGAAACCTTCCTCAGAAAATAGGATGGCTTTCCCTAGCGCCACAGTGGTTCAGCCAGCATGGGCTGAAAAATTGACAGAGACACAAAGAGCATTTCACTCAAGCCACACACTCAAAGAAAAATACTCATGTTCTTCTGAGCCATAAAAAAAAGTAATAGAACACTGTTTTCTAGCCTCAGAAAGAAATGCAATGTTAGCAGCATGTTAGGAGCTGAAAGAACACATTAGGACACCCATATTTCTTCCCAGTCACACAGATCAGGATAGTAATACATCAAGAGAGGGTTTTCTTGCTCAACTGACTGGACAAAGAAAGCCTCTGCTGCTCCCCAAGCTGCTAAATGTTGGCACTGGGGTCCTAAAAGCACAAGTTACCCCTACCAAGCCAAGTCACTTAAAGAAAGTCCCGCTTGTCATTGTCCTACATGCTGTGAATTCGTAATAGCTTTTGATGGTACAAGGAGGTCAGAATTTGAAATTTCCATGCAAGAGAGACTGACAGCAACTCACTGCTCTGCATTATCAATACAGGTCTGTGGTATAAAGATTAATATCTACAATGCTGCCTTCAAAGTGCAATAGGATGCTTAAGGTCTGTCTTATCCACATCAGTATTACACAGCTAAGAACAAGTAAGAACAGATGTAGATAAGAGCACATTCATGAGCCACAGATCAGAAAGTACAAAAGCAAGAATTCAGTGACTTTAGCAGCAGAAGGTCTAATTATGGCTGCCTTATACCAATGATATGAAGGATGAGAAAAAACAACAGGTATCAAGAACACTTCAGGATATTGCATTTACCTACAGCATCTCATGTGCAGCAAGAGACATAGTGGACACCTCCTTGTGTCTACTGAAAACAAGTTTAGAATTCTCTCAGGACATCGGCAAAACCAGCATCACTCTTTATCTGACATAGCCATAAAAATGTCTTCAGTACCTAAAGAAAGGTACATCTGATGGGGGGGGGGATGCTCCAGACACAAAGAAACCAAAGCATGTTCAAACCTGAGAGCAAGGAAGAATTACCATGAAATTTCTGGAAGATTTACAAGAGGACCTGAGGGAATACTTGCTCCCCTTCAAGGGATTTTCTTTTGATCTAGGACAACACATGGATGACAGCATCGTCTGAGTTTAGAAAAGTGAGAAATTTTCTCTTTTAAACTTTGTTTGGATGCTCCATCTACTGCAGTGAAACAGGAAAGAAGTAAAACTGCTGAATAACCTAGTCCTTAATATTGCAGGCACTAATAATAGGATTAGAGAGAGAATAAAATTGCATCTTCTCGGATTTGAAAGATTTGGAAGAAGCTAACTTCTGACTCACTCACCCGACAAGCTGAGAGCAGGCATGTCATGGTGTTGACTTTCTGAAGAAGGACTGTGATCAGCTCAGCAGCCATCACTCCAGGTAGTTTCAGCCCATTACCTTCTGGAGTAGTGTCAGCAAAGGTCAGGCTACATCCCGGGCCCTGGGTTCTTTGCAACATGTCAGACACTGCCAGCATGCAAGCAAAGGAAGTGGTTGCAGAAGATCAGAAGAAATACACCCAAAGCAAGACACCTGCACTGTTCCTGCTCTTAGATGCTCTCTTACTGGGATGCACATCTCACAGTACATCTCACTCACTGGAGGGAGAAGGTTTTAACCAAGAGATGCTGAACAAAGAGACCAAGTACTTCTGCTACCTAAGCTGGTCATCTAGTGAGGAGTTTCTGACCTTTCCAACTGCTGGTGAGATTGTGTGCTGGGTGGACACAAAGGTCTATATTACATGAGCCATGGATATGATTCAGACTTGAGCAGAACTTGCCAAAACCATATTGACCCCTCAAGGAGAGAAGTATTGGCAAAAAATAGTTATTTCCATAATAGGTATGGATGGGTCCCAACTCCTGCTTATTTCAAGGGGACCAGATAGGGAGCATCCAATATCATAGAATCATAGAATCATAGAATAGTTTGGGTTGGAAAGGACCTCAAAGATCATCGAGTTCCAACCCCCCTGCCATAGGCAGGGACACCTCCCACTAGACCAGGCTGCCCAGTGCCTTGTCCAGCCTAGTCTTGAACACCTCCAGAGAGGGGGCATCCACAACCTCTCTGGGCAACCTGTTCCAGTATTTCACCACCCTCACTGTAAAGAATTTCTTTCTTATGTCTAGTCTAAATCTATCCCCCTCTAATTTATATCCATTGTTTCTAGTCCTCCCATCCGATATTATGTTAAAAATTCCTTCCCCTGCCTTTCTGTAGGACCCCCTCAGGTACTGATAAGTTACTATGAGGTCCCCTCTGAGCCTTCTCTTCTCCAGGCTGAACAACCCCAACTCCTTCAGCCTGTCCTCATAGGGCAGTTGCTCCAACCCTTTGATCATCTTCGTGGCCCTTCTCTGGACCCTCTCCAATAGCTCAATGTCCTTCCTGTGTTGAGGGCTCCAGAACTGGACGCAATACTCCAGGTGGGGTCTCACCAGTGCCGAGTAGAGGGGTAAAATCACCTCTCTTGACCTGCTGGTCACACTCCTCTTGATGCAACCCAGGATTTGGTTGGCCTTCTTGGCTGCGAGTGCACACTGTTGGCTCATGTTGAGTTTGTCATCAACTGACACACCCAAGTCTTTCTCTACGGAGCTGCACTCAAGCCACTCTCCACCCAGCCTGTATCTGTGCTTGGGATTGCTTCGACCCAGGTGCAGGACCTTGCACTTGGCCTTGTTGAACTTCATGAGTTTGGCTTGGGCCCACCTCTCAAGCCTCTCAAGGTCCCTCTGGATGGCATCCCTTCCTTCAGGTGTATCAACTGCACCACACAGCTTGGTGTCATCTGCAAATTTGCTGAGGGTGCACTCAATCCCACTATCCATATCTCCTACGAAGATGTTAAATAGCACTGGGGTAATGATCTCACTCTCCCTCTACTCACTGAGAAAACTTTTACCTTCACTAAGTCTGTCTCACTAAGCAGCAAATGTAGCCAGTCACCATGACCTTACCACCCTCTCGGTGAAAACCTTCTTCCTAATGTCTAATCTAAATGTGCTCTGTTTCAAACTAGAGTAGGGCAGGTTTAGATTAGACATTAGGAAGAAGTTCTTCAACATCAGGGGGGTGTCCAGAGAGGTGATTGAGACCCTGTCCCTGGAGACATTCAAAGCCAGGCTTGATGAGGCTCTGAGCAACCTCATCTAGTGCAAGATGTCCCTGCTCACTGCAGGGGAACTGGACTAAATAGCCTTTGAAGGTCCTTCCCAATTCAACTCATTCTGTGATTCTATGATTCTATAGCATAGAATCATAGAGTGTCAGTTGATGACAAACTCAACATAGTAACTTATCAGTACCTGAGGGGGTCCTACAGAAAGGCGGGGGAAGGAATTTTTAACATAATATCGGATTGGAGGACCAGAAACAATGGATATAAATTAGAGGGGGATAGATTTAGACTAGACATAAGAAAGAAATTCTTTACAGTGAGGGTGGTGAAATACTGGAACAGGTTGCCCAGAGAGGTCGTGGATGCCCCCTCTCTGGAGGTGTTCAAGACTAGGCTGGACAGGGCACTGGGCAGCCTGGTCTAGTGGGAGGTGTCCCTGCCTATGGCAGGGGGGTTGGAACTCGATGATCTTTGAGGTCCCTTCCAACCCAAACTATTCTATGATTCTATGACACAGTGTAAAAAGGAAAAAAAAAGGCAACATTGCAACAGGGAAAAGGACAGGATGTGATTATTAAATAGTGTAATGAACATTAATTCAAATTTAATGTCAAAATAATATTAATAGCATTTTATAACTAAATCCAAGGTACAATGCTCATCATCACATCATCTCTAGCCTCAGGTTACTACAGAGCGGGATCTGGAAAACAGCACCTTCCTTATTAAAAAAAGCAAACATCAAATTTATCCCTGGCTGCAGCATTTCAGAAATCCCCATTTCAACCTGTTGGCAAATGCTGACTTTTGAACAGCAGCTGTTGTACAGGTCCTCTTTTGTGCTTCACTCCGAGAGACACAGTGGGTGACTAATGAAAATAAGGATCGGGATTTTAGAAGACGCTTAGTAATATCATCTGATACAAAAATAGAGCTTTTTTTTTTCCCTTAGAATAGTGCTAGTGAACAAAGCCAAGTGGGTATCAAGAGACTGGCTCTTAACAGCCACGCACAAAGCTAAAGAAAGTCCATGTTCCCTTAAATTAGCAGAGAAATAAAATATAATCGAATGAGCCATACAGTAAAATGAAAAAAAAACCATCTCTCTGAAGCTTTCCAGTTTAAGCAAGGGGTGGGGGGCACTGAGCACTAAAAATGAGAAATGGCTTTGCTGTTTACACTGGTATCAGGCACAGTGCCTCTGTTTTCCATAACAAACATCCTTCCACAGCAGGTTTTTATGGCAAAGCAGAGCTCACAAAAGCATCAACCTCTCCTCTGTTTCCCAGAGCCGTTTCCAGGAGAAGTTTTGCAGCTCTGTAGCAATCAAAAGTCCATGTATGAGATAGCTCTGGCTTCCCTCTAAACACCTGCCCATAGCCAGCAGCAGAGAAAGGCTAGAGAAGAACATTTGTGGGGTGTTAATGTGTAATCCCACAAGGCCTTTGACCTTCAGTTGTTTGCTGAGAAGAGGATCGCTGCTCCAAGCCTCACTGATAACCCCCTTGCTTGTGCACTTTACATATATGAAACACCTATAGATGAGATTTTAATTCTGCCATTGACATCTAAGTGTCAGCTGCATGGCTGTGTATCTGCCCCTTTCATAGGCTTTTTTACCATCACTTTTATTCTCTCTATGTTATTACAGAAGGGAAGTTGTAAGATTTAAATATTCTCTAGATCTGAAGTAAGAAGTACAGGGTGTACGTGGCCAGCCTAGGCTGATGTAGCCATGCAGAGCCTCAGTTTAATTAATACAAGTGTCCAAAAGCATCCTCTTCAGTTAAACTTGGTGTCTGTGAGCACTGTTATTAACAGGGATCAAAAAGCCCCTTGTAGAGAAGACCTGTTGTGATGATAAGGTCAGGCTCCTAAGGAAATCACTTTGCAAATCAAAGCAATGATTCCAGATACTTGTTAGTATTTTCTCTTTCTATCCTACTTTTCTCTTTCATTCTACTAAGTTTCCTTGGGATGAGATGCGTTTCACAGGTAATTTTTTCAGTAGTTTCAAGAGGATGCTTATAATCAGAGAGAAAAGGTGGGCACATTTCTGCCTTCTGTTCTATACCTATTATCTCAAATTATCCTCCAGCTCCTGCTCATTTTACAATTATCTGCAGACAAGTAGCAAAATACAAGATTGGGACAAAAAGCCCTGTGACTTTCAAATCAGATCTAGCACAAAAGACAAGTGTTTCTTAGCACCGTATTACACTTCTTGATACAGGAAATTCAATTCAATTATATCATAGGACAGGCTCAAAAAGCCTTCTACGAAAATGTTTATCATCATTAAAGCCTGCTCAGCATTTCCAGCCACACAGGGGTGGTTTGAGGAGGACAGGGGAAGATCAGGACACCAAGCAGGGAGATGAAGGGTTTAGAGAAGGAGACGGAAAGAGCATAAGCAGCTCTCCTTCTCTTGACTGCTGGCTAAATAAATAAATAAATAGATGTATGAAAATAGTTACGTGGAAGTGGAAAGAGCTCTCTGCAGTCATTACACAGCAAAGACTGCCTGGATTAAACTTAACTTTTTATTCTCTCCCCTCCTCAGGCTCTTCATCCACTCATCCACGGATATCTGCCTGCACAAGGACACTCCACGGCTTTGACTCTCTTTTGATTTTACAGTGACAAGGACTGTTTAACCTCCCCCAGTGCCTTTGAACTAGAGCTGTTTTTCCTACCGTTTTACATCTACTCAGTACACACTTTCTTACACACAGACGAAGTGAGCATCTCTTCCCGCCTACCCATCACATCCACATCTTTAAGAAGATTTTAATTTCTTTTTCTTCTTCTTAAAAGGTTTAAGAGCAGCAATTTTACTAACATGGAAATACATACATTCACGGGTATGACTGTGTTGTTATTACAATGATTTAGTCTGGTTCTAAAACACTTCAGGTAAATGTGCCAGTTGTGGGCTACAGTCAGGTTTCTAGTCCTGGCTCTTCATACAACCTCTCTGTTTCACAGCTCTCTGCTGACTATGATGAGAGATTTATTTGTGGAATAGTCAGAGACAAAAGTGCACTGTCGTATGACAATTCATTTTTTTTTTTTAAGGGTTATTAATTTCCATGTCAACCTTTGCTCTGCTGCCACTGCCCACTTTTATTTTGGAAGCCCAGACGTTCAACGCTCTGATCGCTTCAGGTTCCACTGTCACCCCCTTCTCTTCCAACCTTTTAGAGTATTATTTATTATTCCCTATGTATGTCTGAGTGGAGGAGAGGGACAGTATGGCAGAGATACAGGGAAACACCAGCCGGAAAACATGCTTGCCTGGAATTGCCATCACCCTGCCACTGGAAGGAGCCGGAAAAACTAGCAACAAACACTCGCACGCAAACAGATGCCAGGCACACACCACATCCACCACCGGGACTTTGCCAGCAGCTCCGCAGCTCTTACCTGGCTTGTCTGGGATCCCTCTGCAGTCCACCTCACTCAGCTCCTTCTCCTTTATCTTTCCCCCCCCTGCAGGTGGGGAGAAGCGGGGCCAGTGCGGTGACAGGGGTGACGGTGCAGGTAGGGGACGGCAGGCTGTAGCCTCGGCTGCCGGGCTCTGGCTCCTGCCAGGGCTGCTGCTGCTGCTGCTGCTCCTGATGATGCCGAGGAGGAGGAGGAGAGCCGGGTGAAGAGGAGGAGGATGCTGGCGGTGATGCTGTTGCCATGGTTACCCCACTCGGCGGCGGCACCGCTCAGTGCAACAGCTGCCCCAGCGCCCAGATCTCCTCAGTACCCATCAGGGCCAAACATCCCTCAGGGACAGACAGGGACATTTCACCCCTCTCAGAGCCCTTCCTTCCAGAGGAACAGTGGGGAGGACAGGTCACCTTTTGGCGTGGCATTGAGGCTCAGGGAAAGCATATGGAGCAACCCAGCCCAAATGTTTGCATTCTCCACTTGTGGGCTAAGAGCTCACTGCCCTGCAAAGGTCAAACACCAGCTTCTAGGGGAACTGGGTTTCATTTTTATGGTGGTGCTTTGTATTTTTATAAGAGAGTGAACTTTTGTTGCAGCAGAGTTGAAGAGAGCAAGAATTTTCAAAGTTACTGGTTTTATGCGATTTTCAAGTTTTTTAAACTGAACTTTAACCCTCTTTCTTGAAAACAGGAATGGGATTTTACTGCCTTCTTGTGTGGTTTCAAAAAGGAGAAATCTCCTTACAAGCTGGTTCCTTGCGATGGAAAAAACTGGCTCCTACCACAAAACAGTGACAAAGGGACCTTTTACACATCTCAGGACACTAATATATACATGCCTAATTGCATGAAGCAAATGAGCTGAAATTTGCCCTTCTCAAGGTTCTGAAAAATAAGAAAGGAAAAAGACCTCAGGTGGACAGGCTGCCACATGACCAAAATGCAGAGACCTAACAGTGTGAGACATGTGAAATCAAGGCATTCAGTTGCCATTTATCTATCAAATACGCATGTCATGAGGCTTTCATTCTGCACAGGAGCATCACAAGACACAGCAAGGTCACAACAATCAAATGTCACTTCCATCCAAAAATGTCAGCACAAAGCTGCACAACGTTCATAAGCCATGACAGTTCTTTCAAAAGCTGGCACTGCATGCAGGACACTCAGAAACCCTGTCTAAATCCTACTAAAAAAGAAAATCTCTGGTGAAAACTTTCTACAGGGATTTTCTTCATACAGCCAGAGCTATACTTGCAGCATGGGTGATCCCAGCAAAAAGGACATGGAGCTGTTGGAGAGGGTCCTGTGGAAGGCCATGAGGATGATCTAAGAGCCTGAAGCCCCTCTGCTATAAGGATAAGCTAAGAGAGTTGGTGCTGTTCAGCCTGCAGAGAAGGAGAGAAGGAACACCTGGCAGTACCTGACAGGAGGTCACAGGAAAGCTGGGGAAGGAGTGTTTGCCAGGGCATGGAGCAATAGGATGAGGGCAATAGTTTTAAACTAGAGCAGGGTGAGTCGAGATTAATCATTAGGAAGAAGTTCTTCTCCATGAGGGTGGTGAGACACTGGAACAGGTTGCCCAGAAAGGTAGGCAGAGGCCCCATCCCTTGAGACATTGAAGGCCAGTCTTGATGAGGCTCTGAGGAACTTGATCTAGTGGAAGATGTCCTTGCTTACTGCAGGGGGTTAAACTACATGACATTTGAAGGTCCCTTCCAACATAATGTACTCTATGATTCTCTGACAATATGAATCTGCGAGCATGAGGCTCTGAGAAGATGCACTGGATGATATTTCTTGTTTAAGTGTCAGACCTGGAGAAACAGTTGTAGGAGACACACTGGTGGCACCTCTTCTCAACAGATTCTAAAAGACAACGTTTCCACATCATGTTCATTTGAAGAGTTAAAATGTGATTCATACAAATGTGTTTTCTATAAGTCTTAGTACTGTGGCAGAACCTAACTGAGAAGCAAAATGCACCAGCCAGTTTATTTTTTCAGACTTCCTTCAGTAGATTCCCATTTCTCAGTCTCCATGTATCTTGTCTAAGTAATCTATAGTTTTTCTAACTTTTATCATTTTAGGCAACAGTTCTTATGTTCTCTCTGAGATTATATGGAATAGTTGACTCAAAGGTCCTTCCTACTACTCAAAAAAACCCAAGAAGTATGTTACCTATTTTAATCTTTTCAAATATCATGCATGTAAAATTAGACTGTACCATGAATTCTTTCAAGGAGCAAAAGCATTATTTGGTGCATGTACAGCCCAGGGGCTTCTCTGCTGGAAATGGGGATGCAGGGTGAGGAGATCACATTGCATTCATGATTTTGAGTGAATCCAAATCATCCACTCCATTACAAACCAGCTGACAGAAAAACCATGTGGTTATTCTGAACGGATCACGGAAGGCACAGACAGATCTTATTTCTGCTAAATCAGGGAGCCTACTGCAAAATGTATCTACTGAGGTATGTGCAATCAGCTTGCAAGCTTATGTTTTCCAACTTTGCTTAATAGGGTTATTTTTGAGACCAGCATTTCAAGCACTGACGAAAGAATAACCGAAGCCTCTTTGGCTTCAGCTGCTTCAGCTCAGCATGGCTGTGCTGCCCCACTGAGGATCTGGCCACTCTAATTCTCTTGCTGGTGCTTGTCTGCAACATCAAGGAAGGCTGCCCATGGAGGTAGTTGAGGCATCATACCTGGAGGTAGACACAGTCCTTAGAGACACATTTTAGGGATGGTTCTTGTCAGATTTAGGTTGATGCTTGGGTGCAATGATCTGAAAGATCCCTTCCAAGCAAGGTGATTCTATGAAACTTCACTTCTAAGGACATGCAGACCCCACTATAAGTACAAAGCTCTTATAACACTGTCTGGATTCTGAAGATGGCAATCTGTGATTGTGCAACAGGAGAAGAAAGCAGATATAAAGATCTTACAAAGCACAAAAACCAATTAAAAAATAACAGGCAAGAAAACGTCACTTCACCTCAGTTGGGCATGGTTAGATCAATGACTCACACCAGTTCACTACAGAAATAAGTCATGTACAATATGTAAAATGTGTTGATTTCATATTAGATATGATTGTATAAAGAAAGGATATGTCACAGCCATATTTAACAGAGCCTAGAGGAAAGGAAGAGCTTTCATTTTTAACTTACTTCACATCTTCCATCTTTAAGAATTAAAGATACTTTAAGACACTGTGAATGGTACTACGTGCTTGTGTTTGTGCACTTCACTCATCTCTAGATTATTTTCGTGCTTTAGATACTAAAGCTCTAGAGGTAAATCAACTTAGACTAACAGACATTTCTAAAACAAATCAATTACATTTTCCCTTGTGTCTCCTTTTTTCTCCCCTGTTGTTAGAAGACACCAAGGCTGACTAACTTAGCTGTACTTATTACAACACCCAGAGGTAAAACCAAATCCCATCCCTAATTCTTGTTTGGAGAAATCAGACATCTGAGCTCTGATGCCTGTCAACAAACATTAAGCCCAAAATATACCTTTTGAAAACAACTTTCTAGCTGCCACCTTAGCCCCACAGGAGCCTGAGGTTTCAGGAATGAAGATGTCTCTATGTCTATTTTGTGGCTGAAGTGTTCCCAGACTGAATCTCAGCAGCACAGATGTCCTTGGACATCCATGGTGTCCCAGAACCCAGCAATGGCAGCAAATGTCATGTTCTAGAATCTTTGAGTAGAACTACTGGATTATTTCATAATGAAATTGAGTGCTGTGTCCAGTCTGGGGACTCTCACCACAAAAAAGACACTGAGATGCTGGAGCAGGTCCAGAGAAGGGCAACCAAGCTGGTGAGGGATCTGGAGAATAAGTCTGAAGGAGCTGGGGGTGTTAAGCCTGGAGAAAAACAGGCTGAGGAGAGACCTTCTCACCCTCTACAAGTACCTGAAAGGAAGTTTTAGAAAGGTACAGGTCAGTCTCTTCTCCCAAGAAGCAGGCAATAAGACAAGAGCAAACAGCCTCAAGTTGCACCAAGAGGTTTAGACAACATATCTGAAAAAAATGTTGATGCTAAAGTGTTATTCAACATTGGAACAATGCTGCCCAGAGAGGTGGTTGAGGTACCATCACTTGAGCTTTTTAAGAGATGAGCAAACATAGAGCTTAGAGATATGTTTTAGTGATGGTACTTGCCAGAGCTAGGTTGATGGCTGGACTCAATGATCTGAAAGGTCCCTCCCAACCAGGGCATTTTTATGACTCTGTGATTCTAACTTGGAGCAGATATTCCCATTTTAGGTAGCAGGATAGATGTTCAATGGCGCTTTCTATCCCACAGGCCCCACAGGCCATGAATCATGTGGCAGGGAAAGGCCCCAGCACTAAAGTTCCATCTGGAGCATCTAATGAGTGGTTGCAGGCAGAGACCACTTACTGTCTGTGGCAGCTTTCTTCACGCCGAGGAACACAGCCTCAGGCATGAAAACCCTGTGACAGTGCACTGTGAATGTGTAACATGTCAACAACATGGCTAGAGAGCGGAAGGTAGGGCCAAATGTGTGCTTCAGGCCAGCAGCAAGAGACTCAACAACTCTGTAGTTAATGAACAGAGAAATTTAGGCTTCTCTTTCAACTGAGAAGCTGAATTTACCTCTTGGTGTCAAAGCAGTTTCCAGGGACTTTTTCTTTCTACTCAGTCTTTATAATTTCAGAAAAAGGTAAGTTCCAAAGGGAAAGTGTCTGGGTCACAAAAATTGGCAGCATTTTTAGTTTCTGGGCTTTGATTTTTTTCTACTAACTGAAATATATCTAGCATTGTTCAGGTGGCTGAGACCCTTTGAGGGTGTGTTGCATTTTGCTATAGCAGAGTTTGAAGAACCCTCTGATGCAACAGGCAGCACAGGCTCACATAATCTAGTTTCACACTATACAACAAAGGAGTGGTTAAGCTAAGGAAGAAGGAAAGAAACAGGAGAGGGGACCAGATGCATGCCTTTCATGTAGCTATTTGGAAAAGAATGGTTAACTGAAATATATCTATTCTGATGCAGCTGGTGGCAGCCAGAGCTCTCTTATTCCTATCCCATCATTCAAAGTGTTCAGACTCAGGTTGGATGGGGCTTTCAGCAACTTCATCTAGAGGAAAGATGTTCCTCTCCATGGCATTGATCTGTAAAGGCCCCTTCCAACTCAAATAATTCTGTAATTCTATGATTCTAATAAATATAACAGGTCCTCGGGGAGTACAATATAAAGGTAGGGCTTTTAAAATAATCCAGCAATTTTAAAGTCATGAAGCATTTAACATCATGCAGCATTTTCATGTATCATAGAAGAGAATTAAAGGTAAAGACTACAGCCCTAGAAAAAGAATAATTCCTTGCAGTAGAAAGAGTAATTTATCATTCTACTAAGTATGTATTTCACAAGCAGTAAAATATATGCAAGAATCACAAGCTTTATTGCAAGAAAAGCTTCAAGGGTGTAAGCTTATAATTCTCCTTGTAAGACCTTACATTTACCCTGCCCTCAAACCACAGATCCCTCATTCTATTTAATACACTGTTTCATTTTGCCACTTGATTTTTGGCCCACTATCTTGCTTTCTACAGCCTTGCTTTCTTCTGACAAGTAAACAGCCATGCCTTAAATAAGAAAAAGCTCCATTTGCCCACTGGTGCTTCCCTTACCTGGAAAGCAGTTGGGAATCTCAGGATACAGCCTCTTCATTCAGGATTCTGGATGATTCCATACTAGATAGAAAACCCAGAGAAAACAAACTAAGCACCTTTGAAATGCTTCACACGACACAAACATCTTGAAGAAAGTACAGCAGTATTAGGACTTGGATTAGATTTTGGACTAGATGACCTTTGAAAGGCCCTTCTAGTCAACACATTTTATGATTCTATGAGTTCAAAAATAATATCTGAGATGTCTCCATGTATCACAGAACAAAGTTATGGAAAAATAACATGTCTACTGACAGTGAATTATAGGAATAAGATAAACACATTCTGGACATTGTTCAAGAGTGATGAGAACCAGCTGCATAAGCACATCTTTCCAGGGTCTTCTGCTAAACACAGTAGTTCAGTAATTTGATTTGGAGATAGGTTTCTTATCTTGCCGATGGCTGAAGCATCAAAGACTATGATCTTTCATTCTCAGCTTTATGGCCATGAGATGGGAGGAGGATTTTGTGAATTATCCAGCCCAGGCCACAAAAATCATGTTACAGACAGCTTCAGGAGCTGTGGAGCTCTTTGCTCATTTCACGGATACATCTCAGCTGCCTTAGTTCACCCATTTCTAACCCTTCCCTTAGTTTTACATTCTGTTTTCATTTTTCCTCCATGTACGCATATTGCCACATACATACAACCACTCCTCACATCTCAGTCCACTGATTATGTCCTAAACTTAAAGCAGTTGATCTCTTCCCAAGTCTCTTGTTACTACCCAGATGTGCCTCTACCATTTTATTTCTGTAAATCACAAGGGAAACTCTCCCCTTATTTATTTTGGTTGTAGCCTAAAGAGCCTTCCTCTCATCTTCCCACCTTGGATCTCATCTAACCTACAACACTCCAGAAAAAGTACAGCCAATTACAGAGAAACTCATTTGATGCAGACCAGTAGCCATCAAGTACAGTCAGCATGTCTGTAAACTTATCTGTTTATGTCTAGTTGCTGAGGAACACCAGAAAACTCTGTTTATTCCAAAGTTTAAGGACTGTCTTATGATAGAAGTTCTGAGCAATGGACATAACAGAAAGACCATTTCTTCTTCTTCCTTCTGTTTGGAGTATCTGCTCCTAAGCATGTGAGTGCAAGTCTTCCAAAGAAAAGCATACAACCTGTTTCTAATGTGGGCAAAACTGATTATTTTACGGAAACAGCTAAACTATTGTGTCTGCAGTTTCCCAAAATTAATTCAGTGCAAGGCAGATGTCCTGGCATAAAGAGTTTCTGCCCAAGCAGTTAAGATGCAGCAAAATTATAAGCAATAAAAGCTAGAGTATTACTAGAAGAAATGTTGGACAGACTTAACAACACTCAAAAGTATCGCTCACACCTAAAATACATAATAATTCACTAAACAGCCAGATGGACTTGTTTGTTTAAGCCTCTCCCCTTGTGGTTTTCAGCTTCTGTTTTAAAATGCAAAATACCAATTGTCAGGTGGTACTGTTGAGTGGAGATTGCATATAAAGGTTTTTGAAAGAAAAAACAAATCAGAACCAAACACTTCTCTATCATTATTTCCAAAAAACTTCACATTGCAAGTACAGGAAAAACATCATCCTCATTTGTATCTAGGTAAACCATGGTGCAGATAAGCTGAATGTGCCTGAGGATACTTCTATTACAGGTAAAAAATGGACAGGGTAGCAAACAGCTTACTCCAAGATATATTTGTGCAAAACCCAAGATGTCATTATCCAGAGTGATAAGTCCTACCTTCCTACCACAGCTCTGCAGATTCCACTGCAGCAAAAACAGAACAAGATAACTTTCAGTGTCCTAAACACCCATTAGTAGAGTTAGCCAAGGGCTACTTCTTACCTCATATTCAAAATATTCCACCATGGGGTGGAAGGAACTCAGTTTAGCCACTTTTGAGGCATGTCTGTATCGAACAGCAATTGGATGGAGAGTAAATGTAGCAGCAGTACAGTAAGTGAAGGTATTACAAGCAGAGATACAAACAAGTATCTCAACAAGTACCCAAAAGGAGGCTGTAGAGGTGGGGGATGGTCTCTCCTCTCAGGTCGATGGGACAAGAGGAAATGGCATCAAGTTGCATTGGGGAGGTTTACACTGAACGGGTTATCAAGCATTGGAAAAGGCTACTCAGGGATGTGGTTGAAGTGGCATCCCTGGAGGCATTTATGAGATGGGTAGATATATAGTTAAGAGATGTAGTTGAGTGATGGTTTCTGGTGTTAAATTTCACTTCTGCTCCTCCTGTCCCAGAATGAACTCAGACAAGTGTCCACCCCCGTGGTTACTCTGCCTCACCTATTGTGTAATTGCTGTGTATTACAGCAAGCACCACACAGCCTAAGGGATAATCATCTGCTGGGGATGAGATTACAGGAACCTTCTCTGATCATTTTTGTAGAACAGCCACTGTTTCACTTCAGGAGAACTTCTCCTTTGATGCCTGCCTTTCATTTTCTTTGTTATTTTCAGGGAAGGAGCAAACTGGAAAAATCAAAGAAAATGCTGGGATGTTTTGGGTGGAGAGAAAAAAAACACAATTCATGTAAAAAGATGGGAGTACAGTGCACCCTCATTTCCTGCAGTGCCTTTCAATTTTTGAGCTTGCCTGTGTAATTGAGGACTTGAGGCAGCAGATGGCTTCCCATTCAGAGCATGGTGCCTGAGTGTCAGCCTTATCAACCTCTGAAATCCCACAGACATTCAGTGCCATATAGTGCCAAAGGACCAGTTCTCACCTCTCTCCTAGGTGAGATTAGTTGGAAGAAACTAAACCTCCCGGTTTTATAGAGCTATTACACAAAAAAATCTCCAAACTCTCCATGCAAGGCCAAATGGTGATAATGACACACACACACGTGTTGTTACTTTAAGATAAGCCAAACATTAAAGATTTTCTTAAAGGAGGCTACACAAGATATATGATGCACTTCAGTCTGTGTCAGTTCAAAGAAAGGTTAAAGTTATTGTCTTGCATAAGAAATCACAGAACCGTGTCATAATGTCTGTGTAGACATCTGCTGTTCTTCTTATAGCTTATTATTTATTGAAGAGAGAACAATAACTACTACAACTCTAAATCTAGAGGTAATCCACAAGCATGGGGAGCAAGTGGAGTGCTTCAGGGATTTGCCATTGCATAGGATTTATTTTGAAGTCCACAGGTACACAGCAATTCAAACACATTTCCTCCTTTTCACTTGTCAGTATGCTTGTACTGAACATATAACACCAACACCCAGTGATAAAATGTGACACAAAAGGGTTTATCTCAATGGGGAGGACAAAGAGCTGATCTGGGATGATGACAGTATAGCACAATCTCACTGCATGTCCTAGTCACATAGGCATTGTCTTTAGCACTGAGACCATACTGCATGGACATTGACATCTGAAGATATTTAAGCTATTAGAAATAGAAGGACTTGGGGATTGCTGTTTGCTAACTTCTCAGCTAGAGGCCTGACCACAACAGAGGGGGATTTCGTTTCCTAATATACTGAACCCCCCAGCAGAACTCAAGTTCAACATTCACTCAATGTAGAACATCTTTCTTCACCCTATTACAATAAAATATTGATTTTAAAAAGGCACTACTCAGCTCCAAAGAAAGAAAAAAAAAGAGGATTGTTGCAAATTTTTCCTACAGATTGCCCTGCTATTCTTGTGGAATAGCTGCAGTACACCTTGTATAATTTAGCGTGGTCAGAGTCCAGGGGACAACTGAAAAGGGTGGACATAGATTTCACAGAAGGAAAGGTGTTCTTTTCTTTCTGCTTCCTAGAGCTGAGGAGGTAGAAAGAATGGTTTGGGTTGGAAGGCATCTTAAAAATCATCTTGTTCCAACCCTCCTGCCATGGGCAGGGACACTTCCCATTAGACCAGGTTGCTCAGTGCTTCATCCAGCCTAGCCTTAAACACCTCCAGGAAGGGGGCATCCACTACCTCTCTGGACAACTTGTTTCAGTGTCTCACAACTCTCACAGTAAAGAACTTTCTTTCTTCTATCCAGCCTACATCTACCATTTTCCAATTTGCATCCATTACTCCTAGTCCTGCCATCCTGTACCCTATTAAAAATTCCTAGGCCCTCTTCAGATATTGAGAGGGAAGTAAGCTTAAAGAAGAGAGATTCAAACCTTTTCCCCATGAGTCAAGCAGTGAAACAGGTCCAGAGAGATTGGGTGATCTCCAATCCTTGGAAGTTTTCAAGACTGAACCAGAGCCCTGAGCAGTCTTGACTGATCCCACAGCTGAGTCTGCTTTCAGCATGGAGCTGAGCTGAAAACTTCCTCAAATATGCTCTGAGCCTCATCTTACTACAGAAGGCACTTGCCCTGATTACCAAGTATGTCCTTAGTAGCCTGCCTTGCACTCAGTTAGTGAAAAGAACAGAGTTTATATGCGTGAGTATTTATTTCTCAATGATGACATCCTGGCCAGCAGATAGGCACAGCTGATATATGTCAACAAACAAACTAAAGAAAGCTAAAGATAATAACTGAATTTATCAGAGCATTATATCACATAGTTTTTATTTTCCTTTCTTCTCTAGTCAAAACAAAACAATAATTTGGCTGAAATTAAATTAAATGAAATTAAATGGGGCAAGAGACTCAACCTCTTCAACACAAAGGGAAAAGTAAAAATCTCCCTTTACCATGAAAGCCTGCATGACCCAGTTCCCTGCCAACACCCAGATATGGAAGAGATATGAAAGAGAAAGGAAGGATAGATCAAGGTGAAAAGTAGTAAAGGCTCTTCTCCAAGTCTGCTTGCAGAGATGTGCTGAACCCTTATCTATTGTTTTGCCCAATTCCCATCACAGAGCAGGCCCCTGTCTGCCATACAATATGGGACAGCAACATTCCCTCTCTGTTTTACTTTAGGTGTTACCATCATCCCCTGCAATTGACATATACAGCCCAAACCAGAACACTGCATTTGGATTTTAACAGGGCAAAACAGCATCCTTATTCTTGAGTGGTCACAACACAAAGCCACAAGAAGCACTAACTGCTAAAAGATATCACAACATGTTGGATGTTGTCACTGGAGATAAAATGGCAAAACACTGAGAGCTTGTTCTGGTCTTGCTAGGAACTCCAAATCAGCTCTTGGATCCTCAGAAGACCTCTCCCTTCTCCTTTGCCTCTCCCTTCCAGTCTAAAGCAGATTCATTAATAGCAGGCCAGATATCTCACACTTTTATCCTGGTTTATAACAGAGTAAAAAAAAAGGGGACCCTTTTTTTAACTCCTCTGTTCTGTCACCAAACACTACTCACTTTAAAAAATCCTCTGTTGAGCTACAGCCATGACATAAGCAAAAAACAGGGTCAGGGTAGGTGCAGAATAATGATGTGCCACCAAGCAGTAGTTGGAAGTGATTCTGCACAGGGTGTAAAGAGACTAAAATGACAGACTTGTCAAACCCAGCCCTGAACAACGGGACAGTGTGTTTCAGTTAGTTCTGCTGCATGAACGTCACTGCAGCCCTGGGGAAGGAAAATCCCAGTGGGATAACTCAGTCTACTTAGGTAAGAAAGCTCCCTCTTCTGCAGAAACCTGGGCCACCAGAACACCCATCTGAGATTATCTCCAGCCTACCCTTGAGAGATGCTAGGCAAAATATCAGTACTGATCTACCAATCATGATGATCAAGGGGCTGGAGCTCCTCTGCTATGAGGAGATGTTGAGAGAGTTGGGGCTGTTCAGCCTGGAGAAGAAAAGGCTCCAGTGAGACCTCATAGCAGCCTACCAGTACCTGAAGATGCTGCAGAAAATCTGGGGAGGGGCTCTTTGCCAGGGCATGGAGCAATAGCATGAGGGGCAGTGGTTTTAAACTAGAGTAGGGAAGGTTTAGATTGGACATTAGGAAGCAGTTTTTCACCATGAGGGTGGTGAGACACTGGAACAGGTTGCCCAGAGAATTGATGGAGGCCCCATGCCTGAAGTCCAGGCTTGATGAGGCGCTGAGCAACCTGATCTAGTGCAGGATGTCCCTGCTTACTGCAGAGGGTTGAGCTAGATGGCCTTTAAGAGTCACTTCCAACGCTATGAATCTGTTGACAAGTTACTTTATGTGTTAACACCTGCTTTAGTCCATACAGGCACAAACACCAATTTGGGTTTCACAGAGCTAAGCCAGTTAGGTACAACTTTAGTGCACGTTTAAAGAGTGCAAGTTTCAGTCCATGTTTCTAGAAAGAGTTAATTTTTTATATGCAAAATCAATGCAAACTGAATATGAAACTTTAAAACTATTTTGAGAAGATGACTAATACAATGCTTGTTCTACAGGATCAGCTCCGTTGCAATACAAAGTGGTTTTCTAGAATATTTTCATATTTATATTTCTCAAGATCAAAACTATCACAAATTTGCATTTTAAATTAACCAAAAGGGTTTTTTTCTGAGAAAGTTCAACTAATCTATTTCAATAACAATGAAAATAATTTCTCAATGTGCCAATCTTTCCATAATTTCATATATATTCAAAGATTTTGTCATCTTTTTTAAAATCTGAGCTGAGATTGAGCTGTTGTTACTTTCGCCATATATTCTTTTTCTCCCATTCCTCAGATATGACAAATCAATGAAAATAAACTTAAGTCTTTAAATTCATACTGTGAAGGTTATTAGGAACTTTTTTAAACTATTTCAGCTGTTATTCCAGTGGCACTTCCCTTGTTCATTTCCTATGCTCATACAAGTCCTTGGACATGAGCAAACACCAGAAGAAAAGGTGTCCTGAACACTAGAGGGCAGAGAAGAAACAAACCATCAAGTTCATCGCTCATCAGACACTGAAACAAAAATTCTACCAGTAATTTTGACTCTTTGGTTTTACATTCTGAAATCAGTTGGGATCACTGTTACCTTAGATATCTATGCCAGTGGTATTAGTTGCTTGGCATTTGATTTTCTCTCAAGTTTTCCCTGTGAACCAAAGTAGGAAACTTCGCAAGAGGAAAAATCTCATTCCTGCTTCCTGCAAATGATGGGAACTAATTAATAACACTAAGATCATATGTAGCGTGAACTCTACTTAAGATCAAACCATAAACATGGCTACTGCACACATACTGGAGTGACAGTGTGTCCTGGTTTGAGTGACACAAGCTCAATTTCCCTTTCAATAATTTTACCTTACACCAAAGCCTTTAGAGAAAACTGTGGGGTTTTTTTAAGATTCTAGAGTCTGAATTTGTGAAAATATTTAGTTCATAGTCATCTGTGATATGAGGGATCAAGGTCTCATTGTTTCTGACTTAGCTAGGTGCAAGGATGGGGTGCAGTGACACCTGGGTACTTGACCCAAGCTGATCAACAGAATTCTCCCACACCATGAACATCACATTCAAAGATTGCTGAGGAGTGTCTCTTCTTACATGATGGCTGTGATCCACAGAACTTATTGCCCTGGTGCTGGATCCTGAGCTCTTTCCTTTCTCCCAAAGCCATAGCACTCACAACATTTGGTATTTGCTGTCCACTGCTGGGAGCACACAGCCTCCTGCTGATACAATCAGCTTAGTATAATCCTTGTATATTTTGTATTGATATTGGGATCAATACTGACTATTTGGTGTTATTGTTTCTAATTATTTAGCATTATTCTATTAAATCTCTATGTATTTGAATCCTCAGCTTTCTTTGTTGGCTTTTTCCCCAATTTCCCTTCTAAGGTGGGGGCAAGGTCATCAGGAAATAGAAAAATTCTCTAACCAGCAATAAATTGTTGTGAGTTCCTCAAACCAGAGCTTATGGCTAAATATGGCTAAATATTCACATACTTATGGCTTAATATTCACACATTAAAAATGAGGTTCACTTGCTTGGCCCTCGTTGTACTCCATGCTTTCTCACTCCAGCCTGGTCCTGCATTTCCTCCACAGGGCAAAACACCAATGAGCAATTATGTTTCCCCCTTCCTGTAACATCATCTACTGATTTTCCTAAATTTGGGAGACAAAGATTTCTATCACTCACAGCCATTAGCAGACCCCGCTACAGAGGCAAAACCTAAGTGATTTACATTTATACACAGTAGAGAGTTTATCTCTCTCATGCTGCAGAAACATCCAGCTCATAAGCATTTGAGACAATTCACCTCCTATCTCAGGATAGCTTGAGTGAATACTTTTCTTTGAAGTCATCCACAGCCTCACAGAAAGCTCTGAATCACACCTGCACATCCTTAGCATGTCTCTTCTTACCACCAGGAACCTAGTAGACTGCTGAAATTCAGAAGGAATCTTGATACTATTTACAAACACACCTCCTTGTGTAGCACTGCTCTCTCAGCACAAATGCAAACACAGTCTCTGCAGCACCTCACACAAAGAACATTTAGTGCTGTGTAGTTCATGCCTAGATGTTTTAGGAAGCTGCTTTCCTCTAAATGCTGAAATAAATGTATTAAAAAAACAACAAACCTGCTATTCTTCAAGCCATATTTTTTTCCTGACAAACCTCAGTCCAGGGCCATTCCCAATATATCCTCCAGATTTATACAGGCAGAGGAAATAAAAAGAGCCAGTCTCTGCTGGCATAGTGTACGGGCAGAGACACACAGCTGTATTACTGTGCCTCAACGCCTGGACTCACATATATCAAGAGCTCCCAGAAGGACTTACTACCTTGGGTACCACCACATGCACCCATGTTATATGGCCTCTGGCTCAGAGTGGGCTTTCACAAGCATGTAAAAATGCAGACAACAACCTTCACACTTCCAGTTTCTTCTCAGTCAGCAAGGAGAGCAAAGATACTTCTCTCAGTGGTCAAAAAATGGAGATGAAAAACGAGCATGATAAAGGCAGGGCGAAATGGGCACAGTAACAGGATCTGACAACAGGCGCCACTTCTTCCCTTAGTAAAGCAAAAGGGACTATGAGATCCCTTAAAAATCACTCTGAAAAGTCATATAAGAACCGGCTAATATGCTCATTCCTGAGTTTCTCAGTGGTGAGTTAACCTTAGCTAAGAGACAAACTTAAACCTTCACTTACTCTCCCCTTCCTTATGATACAGTAGGATAAAATAGGACAAGTAAGCTCATGCATTCAGATAAAGACAGAGAGATACAGTTACTATCAACAGGCAAAAAAAATAGGAGATGAAAGAGGAAATCACCTCAAGTTACACAAGAGGGTTAGTTGGATATGAGAATCATACAATAGTTTGGGTTGGAAGAGACCTTAAAGATCATCTAGTCCCAACCTCCCTGCCGTAGTTAGGGTCACCTCCCACTAGATCAGGATGCTCAGTGCCTCCTTCAGCCTGGCCTTAAACAGAGAGGGGGCATCCACAACCTTTCTGGGCAACCTGTTCCAGTGTTTCACCACCCTATTAGGTAAACTTCTACACTGAAAGGTTTATCAAACACTGGAACAGGCTACTTGGGGAAGTGGTAGAATCGCCATCCCTCAAAGCATTTATAAAAGGCAATGACTGAAGAGCAATGATTTTAAACTAGAGCAGGGCAGGTTGAGATGAGACATTAGGAAGAAATTCTTCATCATGAGGGTGGCGAGACATTGGAACAGGTTGTGATTAGAGGGAGTGGAGCCCCATCCCTGGAGCCATTCAAGGCCAGGCTTGCTGAGGCTCTGAGCAACCTGATCTATTGTAAGATGTCCTTGCTCAGTGCAGCGGGGTTGGCCTAGATGGCCTTTGAAAGTCCCTTCCAACCCTATGATTCTATATGGAACTTAGCAACACAGTTTAATGGCAGTTTTCTCAGTATTAGGTTGCTGGTTGGACATTGGAAAGGTGCCTTCCAAGCAAGGCAATTACATTATTATAAGATTATATGGATAAAAGCAATTTCATTTAATTCACACTTAAAATAGATACTGATACTGAGAAACAAAGACCATTGTTTTTAAAAACACCCTTCCCTACCCTGTTCCCCACTCTTTCCCTTCCCCCTCCTCTCCCGCTCCCTCTCCTCATCCAAATGCCGCAGGGCCGGGGCTGTGGGTCTGTCCATGCCAGCCCCTCTGGATTTTTCCCTCCTCATCCCTCTCTCGCTGCTCCAGCGGGGACCGTGCCCCGGGCTGCAGCCCTTCAGGGACACCCTGGCCCCTCCTGGGTTCTCCATGGCCGCAGCTCCTACAGGAAACATTTCCCCGCTGCGGCCTGGGACTTCCCGGTGCTGCAGTGGGTTCTGGGCTCCAGCGGGGTCTCTCCATGGCTGCAGGGGATCCCTGCTCCGGGCCTGCAGCACCTCCTGCCTTCCTCCTTCCTCACCCCGGAGCTCCCTCTGCTGCTGCTCCCTCCTGGGCTTCCTCCTTCCTCTGCCTGGGCCGCCTTCGGCCCCATCCCATACCTCCTCCCTTCCCCTCAGGGCATCCCCATGTTGGCTGTGGGGCTCGGCTGTGTCCTGCGCCAGGGCTGTTGGAGCCGGTTGGTACCGGCGGTGTCCGGCATGGGGAGATCCCGGCTGCTCCTCACACAGGACGCCCAGTAGATCCATCGACTCGGCATGGCCACCTGTTAGTCTGATTATTATTTGATATGAATTCAGCAGGAAAGTTAATGCGTGGGAAAAATGGCTCATCTCTGAGGAGCATCCTCTCTGTCCATGGGAGACCTCACACCCAGGAGCAAGTTCTTCACAGCGAGGACAGGTACAAACTGTGAACTATTTAGTATCTCTTTTCTTAATTTAGTAAAGAGCTACACATAGAATTGCCAGAATACTCTGGTGTGGACTTGGATGGCATTGTATTTAAATTTCTAGGTGCCTGTTCTCAAGAGGAAAGGGCAAAAATGGAAAGAGGAACAAACAGATCTCATCTAAGATTGTTGTGGGACGACAACACACACAAACCTTGACTTGGAATATAAAGGTTGAAGGAGGATGTGATGACTCAATGCTTGAAAAGGATGAACGTTAAGCCAGTGTAAGAGTTAGATAACTCCCAAGTCTGACATTGGTGCGAGATTAATTTGATATATTGAATAAGGCTTAGGATGGAAAATTGCAAGATGATTTCGAACAATCCAAGCATGGTGGTTTGCCCAGGCATGATGGATAAGGTTTGTCATGGATTGAAGAGAGGAAAAAAAAAACCAACTCCTTCTCCTTATACTACCAGACATCGTCTTCTTCCTCAGATCTCGGAGGGGATTTGTTAAATTGAATTGCTGCTGCTGCAGGAAGATCTGATAAGTGCTAACGGCCATGTCTCCTACTTCTTAAGAAATCATATCATAGCAGATCTAGATCTTGTACAGGCTGAGGAGGTTAGTATTTGTCAAGCATCTAGTGATTCCAGTGGTTCTGTAAAAAAAAACAAACTTACTTTTGAATGAATGTCAGCAAACTCGAGGGCAATTCATGCCTCTAGTCAAGACTTGGTATAATTTATTCTTAGATGCCACAGTAGGGCAGTTTCAGAACAGACAATTTGGCACTTAATTCATATTAATTTAGATGGAAGTGAGGCAACCAAATCCCTTGGTTAAAACAGCCCCAGAATTTTTTCATACTTACGTCCCTGATCAATAGATAAAACATAAAATCCATGCAGCTGCTTTTTCACCTCTCTCAACACAGTTGTGAGCTCTGTGGTTCACTGAAGATACTTTGGTCTTCAGGTTGTGCTTGCACAACAAATCAGTTGGGGGGAGACTCCTATTTTTATTGTGAGGAACTGCTTGAGAGATTCCAGCAAAGAGCCATGAAGATGATTAGGGAATTGGACCATCTCCCTTTTGAGGAAAGGCTGAAAGAGCGGAGTCTCTTTAACTTGGAGGAGACTGAGGGTTCATCTCATTAATATTTATAAAAATGCAAAGGATGAGTGTCAGGAGGATGGCACCAGGCTCTTCTCAGTGACATCCAGTGATAGGACAAGGGGCAGTGGGTGCAAGCTGGAACATAGGAGGTTCTAGAGAAATACAAGAAAAATCTTTTTCTTAGTGAGGGTGACAGAAAACTGAACAGAATGGTTTGGGTTGGAAGGGACCTGCAAGATCATCTAGTTCCAACCTCCCTGCCATTGGCAGGGTCACCTCCCACTACACCAGGTTGCTCAGTGCCTTGTCCATCTTGGCCTTAAACACCTCCAGAGAGGGGCATCCACAACCTCTTTGGGCAACTTGTTCCAGTGTCTCACTACCCTCCCAGTAAAGAATACTTATCTTAATTATCTTATATTTAAGATAAGAATATCCACAATCCTTTTTCTAGCTTACACTTAAAGAAAGTAAAATCTTTTATTTTGGATATGTTAGCATTAGAAAATTATCTAAAAGGATTTGCAACTCAAAATATTGCAATTAATTATGCACTTTGTGTTCTTAGCAGCTTGAAATGCACTGATACGTTTTGCCAGAGCCAAATGATCTGAGTGATCCTGCTCCAGCAGGGGGATTTGACTAGATGATCTCTTGAGATCCCTTCCAATCCCTGACATTCTGTAATCTGTCAATACATAATAAATTTGCATGTGCCAGCAAGTATGAATACTCCACTCTCATTGGTAAAAGAATACTCTGCAAAAATGCCTTCAAACCTCTGTAAGAAACTGGAACATGAAAAAGGCCCTGCACTAATTTGTTCTGTCTTTACAGCACTAAAGCAGATTTTGCCCATCAATTAATTTTGTATGCATTATGCACTAGGGCTGGGTACTAACTGCACATTTGTACTAATCTAGAAGAAAGGCGGTCGATGCTAGAGTTGTTCTGGATGTCAAACTGCTTCACTTTCAGTTTAATCAAATAATGAAAGAATTAAAACTAATAACAAACTTCCATTAAAGCAAGGAAATGTTATGACATTAGGTCTGTTCATGTAACTGGATCCAAAATTCCTTCTTATTTAACATTCTAACTTTCATCTCTTGGAATAATACATAGTCCATTAAATTGTTTAATTTAGAGCAGAGAACTGAATGTTACCTATTAAATATTAAGCATACAGCAAGGAAAACAGTTGTGTTCCTTGAGGGCATACAACTCTGGGTAGCTGCCTTAATGTTGAGAGGGAAGCAGGAGGCCAAAATTCCCATGCAGGTAATCCTTGTGGAAAATATGGAAAATAAGGATAGAGGGAAGCAAAGGGAATATTTCTGTGGCTGGTGGAATTTTCAGCAAAATTCATGAATCCACATTGACATGCATCAGATAAATAAGAGATTCCTAGAGAATCACCTGTCCCACCATACATAATATTTTTCATGAAAGAGTTCATATTGGCAATGAAAGGAGTTGTAAAGGACTGGTAAGTCATAGCAGCCACACTGATTGTATAATGTTAGAATGTCGTGCAGTATTTCTCATTCCTTTCATTATTTATCCTTTTCAGTAGGAAAGAAAAAAAAAAAAGTCCTTTCATGGACTGTTATCCCCTGAAATGCAGAACTTCACCAAGTTGAAAGGATTCTGATGAGGTAATTCATCCAATTATTTTGGTACAAAAAAATGTATTTGACTATGTTCACCTCCTCTGACCCCCTAAGCAAGCAGCCACAGCAGCAGGTGTTCAAGAACACAATGCCCTTTGAAAATTAGCGAACTACTCAAAACAGCCAAAGAAACTGGGAGGCATGTAAGGTATTATAAACCACAAAAATCTTGCTAAACCAAATGGCCACCAATGTTAGATGTCTGGAAATGTTACCAGGATCTGCCAACAACAAGTTTGAAAACTTCTTAGAATCACAGAATCAGAGTTGGAAGGGACCTTCGAAGGTCATCTGGTTCAACCCCCATGCAGTGAGCAGGGACATCTTGCGCTAGATCACATAACTCAGAGCCTCATCAGGTTTGGCCTTGAAAGTCTCCAGGGATGGGGCCTCCCCCAGCTCTTTGGGAAACCTCTTACAGTGTCTAACCACCCTTAATGTATAGAACTTCTTCCTAATGTCTGATCTAAACCAGCCCTGCTCTAGCTTAAAACCATTGCCCATTGTCCTATCAATACATGCTCTGTCAAACAAACTTTATATAAAGTTTGTTCCTTTAAATATTTGATTTAGATGCTAAACAGGGTGCACAGAGCACCGGATAAATTTATTTTGTTCTGAACCCCTGTTCACCTAAACAAAGAATCACAGAATGACAGCAGTTGGAAGGACCTCTGGAGATTAAACCCTGTACCAGAGCAGGTCACCTACTGCAGGTTTCACGGGAATGTGTCCTGGCAGGTTCTGAATTTCTCCAGAGACAGAGACTCCACCAACTCTCTGGGCCTATTAGAATGCTCTGTCACCCTCAAAGAATCATAGAATCATAGTATAGTTGGGGTTGGAAGGGACCTTAAAGATCATCTAGTTCCAACCCCCCCTGCCATAGGCAGGGAAGAAATTCCTGCTCATGTTTAGATGGAAGTTTCTGTGGTCACGTTTGTGCCCATTACCTGTTGTCCTGCCACTGGGCACCAGTGAAAAAAGACTGACCCACATCCTCCTGTCATCTACCCTTTAAGTATTTGTAGGTGCTATAAGGTTCTGGAAAATGGAAAATGTTTGGTGATACCTGGAGATAGGGCAGAGATTCATATCACAGATCATCTAGTCCATAAATTCTTTCAGCCATGGCAAATCTCATGTCCCAGTGAGGTGGTGTTTCATCCAGCCTTAGGGCTAGGCACAGGCCAACTAGGTGAAACTTAACAGTTGTACTAAAAGATATAAGGAGATATTCTGGCTTTAACATTCTTAAACTGGAAATTCAGTGCTCTCTCTGTATGAAGCAAGTGTGATCTGCAGTTAACAGTGAACAATGCCTATTTGCCTGGGCAACAACAGAAATAAGGACCCTCATTCTTTTACCTGATGTGACTGTCCTTTTCCTTCATAAAACTAATTACTATTTACTGCAGCTATGATTTTTATTGAATTATTTAGCAAGATTTAGATGGTGGAAAAGGCTGAAACAACACTGCTCCTATTCCCTTCATAAATCAATTAAAAAGGCGCATGCACCTTGCTCTTGAGCAAAAACACATCCAGAAAAGACTCCAAGGATATTTCACAACAACCTACCAGTGGCTGAAGGTTCAGTAGCTGAACCTTGCAGTAGGAGCTACAGGAAAGCCAAGGAGGGACTGTTTGCCATGGTATGTTGTTGGTAGGATGTCGGGGAATGGTTTTAAACTAGAGCAGGGCAGGTTTAGATTAGATATTAAAGATCTTCACCACAAGGGAGGTGAAACACTGACACAGGATGCCCAGAGAGATGGTGAAGCCCCTATTCTTGGAGACATTCAAGGCTAGGCTTAATGAGGCTCTGAGCAGCCTGATCTAGGGCAAGATGTCCTGCTCACTGCAGGAGGTTTGGACTAGATAGGCTTTGAAGGTCCTTTCCAACTCAACACATACTGTGTGAATTTTTCTTGTACTCGGTATTTACTCAAAGTTGAAATTAATGTATCAGAGGAATGCATCATCCATCCAGAAATATACTTTAACAACACACCTCTTACGTCCTGCTTTCTCTTTATACTTTCCTTGAATAAGGACATAGATGGCCTTGTTCATTGTTCAGCCTGTAACTGTGTTGTACTAAATGCTGTGTGAACAGGAAAAGAAACCCCTTTTCTCTTGAGAGACACATATTAACCAAATGCAGAATTTAAACTGCTCATTACTGTCCCACTGAATCCACACAATGCCAAACATAAGGTGGCTGTTAGGTTAATTGGAAACCTGAATCTTCTCAGTGATCGCTGGTATTTTCATAAAGAAGACACACAGAAATAGAGACGGGTCAGCAGGAGTGATGACAGTAAATCAGACAAAAAAGGTCACTTAGATTAGGTTGCCAGGATATTAATTTTTTAATTCCAACTGAAAGAGCAGCTGATATTACAGGCTTGGGGAAACTGAGCAATCTGATCTACTGCTAGATGTCCCTGCTCACTGCAGGGGGGTTGGACTAGATGACCTTTACAGGTCCTTCCAATCCAACACATTCTGTGACTTTCTAATTGTGGGATTCTCAGATCACTTGAAGTTTTTTGGTTTGATGCAGGCATAGGTTTACGTTGCGTGGATCTATTTAGAATTCAGCTCTTGAATTTGTTCACTGTTAACAAAAAATAATAATAAGATTAAGCATATGTCCAGGCAGTTGTCACAGAGTAGCCACTGCAGCAGTGAAAACATCCAACTAAACAGAAGAATCTTAAGGCCTGCCTGCAATGTTCTCTGAAAGTGTTGGGGCTGAATATGCACTTTAAAACTTTAAAAGATGCAGTAGAAAAATTCAAATTCATGCTGACTTTGTACATTTTTTATAGCTTCTTCTTGTAACATTTTACAAAGAGAGTAAACATATTCCTGCACAACACCACATTTAGAGAAGTGTTTAATTTCAAGTACACACTTAATTCCCATGATTTGCTGAATCATGTTCAAAATATTCACTGAAAGCTTAAGGCAGACTTGCCTGGAATCCCAGATTACCATCCTGGATCAGAGAAGTCATCCATATTCTACAGTACCATGTATCTCCCTGGTATTAGAGGCTTCAAGAGATGACACACTCCAAACCCACAAGAGTCTGACCCATCCCACCTGATCATTATAATTCTCCTGATGCTCAAAATCATTTACCCCTAACATCACCAAGGCTATTGTTAACCATGTACAAACATTTAATCTCCATCTAATTCGCTTTCACTGCTATTCTCAGGGTTTGCATGTCTTTATCAGAAAATGCGTGGGAAATTGTTGGCTGAATTTGGACTTTATATTTTGTTTCATTGGCTGTGTTTTGGTCTAAATCTTCATATACACAGAAAACAGAAAAACTTTTCAGCTATTTCCCGTGGAGTATTAATTTCTTCTTGTTTTCACAGTATCAAATTTCATAGCTTTGCTTCAGAGACGATGTCTCCCAGCACTCTGTTGGAATCATTAGTCTTTTTTGCATTCATTTGAGATATGAAGTGCTCTTTTTGAGATGAGGCATCAGCCCTGCACTCAGTATCTCAAGAAAAAATGTGCCACTTTCTTAGTAGTCTAAAGCACAATCCTTATATACATGCAAGGGCATGATGTGATAGGATGTGGGGCAATGGTTTTAAGCTAGAGCAAGCAGGTTTATCAAAGAATCATAGAGTGGTTTGGGTTGGAAGGGACTTTAAAGATCATCTAGTTCCAACCTCCTGCCATGGGCAAGGACACCTCCAATTAGACCAGGCTCCTCAATGCCTCATCCTGCCTGGCCTTAAGCACCTCCAGGCAGAGGACATCCACAGCCTCTCTGGGCAACCTGTTCCAGAGCCTCACCATCCTCACAGTAAAGAACTTTCTTATATCCAGCCAAAATCTAACCTCTTAAAATTGGATCCATTACTCCTAGTCCTGCCATCCTGTAACCTATTAAAAAGTCCTACCCCAGCCTTTCCACAGCCCCCCTTCAGGTATTGATTAGATATTAGGAAGAATTTAATCACAGTGAAGGTGGGGAGACTCTGGAACAGGTGACCCAGAGATGTGGTGGAGGCCTCATCCCTGGAGACATTTAAGACCAGGCTTGATGAGGCTCTGACAACTTGATCTAGCACAAGATGTCCCTGCTCACTGCAGGGGAGGGTTGGAGTAGATGACCTTTGAAGTTCCTTCCAACTTAACACATTCTATGATTCTATCTCATATTGTGTTTTCTGCTTGGCAGATGGCAAAATCAAAGTGAGTTGGATATTTTGGGGTTCAACAAAACCTACTCTTAAGCCATTAAAACTGTAAAAGTACTCACATTTTTTCTCTCCAGATAATGCTGACCATCCTGCTTTGGACCGAATGAATATTTAAGATGTTGGAATTTCAAGTAAGCAGAATAGGTTGTTGATACATTTGCAGACACATAACATTTTATTTCTAATCTCAACAGCAACTGTGATTCTAGTTGCAGTGGACATAAAAGGAAACTGTTCATTTTAAATTCATCCTTCCTAAAGGAAATAAAGTTACCACACTGAATTCTGCTTCAGTTTAACACAGTCTCTGACAGTCTTTTATGCTTTTATTAACTGGCTTTTGAAGTATCTTCCCCCTTTCTGTATGAAAGCGTGGGCTATGCAAATGAATCAGTCAATCTACCACACATCAGTGTACTGCTGAACATGAGTAATGAAAACCACTGGAAGAAAATTAGTGATTTCTAATTTGGGGGGATTTAAGGTTTTATAATTTTAGGATTTAAGATTTTTCTGATCTCTTCCTCTTTGGACAGTGCCTTTTAAGACCACCCTGCAGTTTAGCTTGACAGCCAACTTTGGAACCTTAAGAGCACTGAAACTCAAGTGTGTGGGCCAGTTACACATCTCCCAGCAGTTTCAGCCAGAGTATGTGAATGTGGGGCCTTCAAAATCTGGCCATTAATGTGTGCCCCTCAAGCAGTCTACAGAGTGAACAGTTTCATTTTTGCTAGCTGCTTGGTAGCATTGGTTCTGAGGAAAGAACAAGGAATTTCAAATTTGGAGAGTTAACCAGGCTTAGCAAGATTGGTAGAGCCTGCAGAAGGCACAGCCATTAAAGACACTTAGTGGAAAGAGAGAAAGGTGAGAACCAAAAGCTGACTGACTGCCAAGGGAAGAGCACAAAATTAGTCTTGATTTCTATCTTTATGTCCTTTCTGCATAGTTCTAAATTGATTTTTTTTCCAAGTTTCCAAATGTGAAGTTCCTGATACAGCAGTATCTAGTGTGAATACAACAGAGATCCTTTTAGAGATGTGAGGTTCATTTGTGTAAGTGAAAGGAGACAGTGAGGAACTACTCAAAGCTGAAACAAAAATGTAATATATTTAGAGTATTCAGAGCATATGTAATGCAATGTTGTAGTAACATGTGGTGGTAACTCCTGCTAGGAGGTACTGATACTGGAATATGGAGTTTGGGAAAGATACTTCAAGTGGTTAAGTCTGTCCCAAAAATCTTTCAGAGATACCAAGCACTCTAAATCATTTTTAAGTCCACACTTAATCTTCTCCAGACTAAGAAAAAAGATCTTCATCAACAAAATAGAGAAACTTTGTTTCGTTTTTTCAAATGGTTTGCTCCTTTACTCATTTCAACTACAGTCTGATAGAAGGTGAACTGGACCTTTGGGATGCATCAAAAATGCCTGCAGTAGGACCTTAGCAGTAAGTTTCACTCTACACACAGCAGAATTTATCCACATGGAAGAAGACAAAACCTCCCAACAGGGATGCAAGCCCATTCGAAAATAATATTAAGAGACAGGAGAAGGCTGAATAGTTTTTGATATAAGTCATCAGAGCTCAACTGATGGGGTGGGACTTTTTAATAAGATATATGATGGAAGGACTAGGAATAATGGATGTAAATTGGAAGAGGGTAGATATAAGAAAGAAATTCTTAATGGTGAGGGTGGTGAAACTGGAACAGGTTGCCCATAGAGGTTGTGGATGCACTCTCTCTGGAGGTGTTTAAGGCCAGGCTGAACAAAGCATTGAGCAGCCTGATCTAGTGGGAGGTGTCCCTGGCTATGGCAGGGGTGTTGGGAGCTAGATGATCTTTAAAGTCCCTTCCAACCCATACTATTCTATGATTATAATTGTAATTATGGAAGTCCTGCCATATTATAATTGTGCTATATGAACTACAGAGAAGCATATACTTCTCATCACCAAAAAAACCCAGATAAATTGGTTTTTATAGAAAAGAAATTGGAAATTTAATCCTTTTTTCTGGCTTTGGTTTTGATTTTGTTTTGGTTTTTTTTAAAGGCTACATGGTACCATTACTATCCTAAGTCTTCAGGCACTACAGAAAACCAAAATTGATTATCATTATGGTCTTACTAAAATGTATTTTCTCATTTTCCCTCCTTGTTTGTTGGATAAGAACATAATCAGTTATGCAAATCCACAGAATTCAAATCACTGGAAGTTGCTGATATGGCACATGGTGCAATTGGAATGTGCAGGGCTGAGAGACCATAAATTAAGACAGACAACTAGAAGTCTTTGGGTATCAAATCTCATTGGGAATATAAAACATCCATAACAAGTGAGATGAGGGGAAGGACATGGAAAACTCCCTAGGGAACCTTCGTGAAAACATATTTCATCAGCAGATGTTAAAGATGCTACATTCAACACAAAGAGGTATCTAAAGTGGGAGGTTGCAAAAGCCACAGGATATTGTCTGAAGCAAACCACAGCAGCCACATACCTAGGAAATTAAAGCAATAAATAATTTTCTGTATACATTCAGGTAGGGAGAAGATAGAGAAGAAGGATCAGGGAATTTTGAAGTAAGCAAGAAACAAACTCAAGCCAAAATCCAGTTCTGGGAAGTTAAACAGGAGAAAAGTCCAACTCTGCCTGTTTTCACCAGAATTGCATGTGGTTGCTTCTCTGCTTATAGACAGTAGAGTCTGAAATTACAAACATCCGTGTTCATCCTCTTAGTTTTCAGTAAAGTAATGATCAAGATTCCTTTCCTTTTACTGGAGTAGGTCTCATTTAATGTTGCTAATTTCTTAAGGTGCTGCTGGGGTTATATTTATTTGTATCTCAGGAACTATATTCATTCCCTGTGCATGTTTTACTATTTTTTTCTAGAGATACTGTGCACAGGGGTACAAATGTTTGAGAGAATACAAACCAACAGTGAGGACATGAGGAAAAAACCAAAGACAAATATTGTCAGAAATATTAAACAGATGTTTCAGAACTTCTAAGTTGATTTGATAGAGCGTATCAGCATAATCTGAGTTTTTAAATTACCATTATAAATTGTAGTTTTCACAATAAGAAAACTGAGATTTTTATCTTCTTACAACACTTGAACAGTGTTTTCTCCATGCTGTTTTTTCATGCTGCAGTCTTTTCATAAAGATTCTGAAATTCTGCAAAGAGTTCAGTGTGAAGAAGAGCAAAGATTTTAGTCTTTGTTACAGCTGATAAATAGCACTTGTGTTTTCTGGGACCATGTGTTGAGAGCACAAAACCAAACCTACTGAGAGGTCAGTAGCTATGTAGGAAAAGGCCATCTGCATCAGAGTAACTTTGTTAGATCCATTGTCCCAAATACACCAATATCAACACGTAAACAGGTTGATAACAGAGAATTGTTAGTTTTCCTGGGGAAAAATCTTTGTGGAATAGCAAAGGGAAAGTAGGAAAGTGAATGGATATAACTGTTAAGCTTCATCTGCTTTACTTCTCCGAAAAAAGTTCACTTTGAGCAACAAAGCATTTAACCACATAAATATGGAGGCCACAAATCATAGAAACTTAGAGTTGGAAGGGACCTTCAAAGATCATCTAATCCAGCTCCTCTGCAATGAGCACGGAGATCTTGCATTATTAGACCAGGTTGCTCAGAGCATCATCAAACCTGGCCTTGAATGTCTCCAGGCATGGGGCCTCCATCACCTCTCTGGGCAAGCTGTGCCAATGTCCCAGCACTGTCATGGTGGAGAACTTCTTCCTAATGTCTAATCTAAACCTGCCCTGCTCTATTTCAATGCCATTGCCCCTCTTCCTATTGCTGCATGCCCTATCAAACAGTCCCTCCCCAGCTTTCTTGCTGGCTCTTTCAGGTGTTGGTAGGCTGCTGTGAGGTCTCCATGGAGCTTTTTCTCCAGGCTGCACAGCTCCAGCTCTCTCAGCCTGTCCTCATAGGATAAGTGTTCCAGCCAGCAGATCATCCTTGTGTTTTCCTGAAATAAATGCTTTCCTGAAAATGATCCCAACCCAGAGGACTGATTTTTTGAACACCAGGCATGATGCACTCTTCCTGCAGAGCCAGAACTAATATCTTTGCCTGGAAACTTCTACTGAGCTGACTTACTCTACATAGACAACTTCCACTGTGTCACAAAATTCTGCATTTTTCTATTTCTGCATTATTCACAAGGCAGCAGAGGTTCTCTGAGCACCACTATCAATACAACACAATGCTAGTCAGAGATAAGAAAAACAGAGTGATTGTAAACATACTCCTATTACAAAAATATGATTGTCTTCATCATCTGAGAGACAAAAGCTGCTCTTTTAGAGCATTGACAGAACATTTAACATTGCCAGCTGCAGAGGAGACTGTTCAGTGCAGATCAGGCCATAGCTAAATTGCCTTGTTCTAGCACGGCTGTGCCTGTGGCAGCTTCGAATACAATCCATCGGATAGAGTTTGTGCCAGCCAGTGCATAAGGGCTACACTAAAAAAGCTATTAAACACTTCTTGAGCTGCATTCTCAACCCTTGGCTCTGTCTTATGGGACTTGGCACAGCAATAATGTCTTGCCTGAAAATATATTCTAAAGAATCATTATGGGTGTTTCACACAGGTATTTCAGCTAGCAGATGAATGTTGTTTGAGAAGGTGATCTCGACTTTTTTCTGTAGTTTAGATCATTCCATCTTATTCTTTACTGTCCCACCACCAACACTTTAAACTTTTGGTTTTCCTCTCCAATGTGAAGTCTGGTTCCAATTTCTCTGTAAGAAATTGAGGTATCAAGGCATCTGTATTATCCTGGGATATGAAACACTTCAGGTGGAGGATAAGGATCTCCCAGTCAACAGTGTCTTCCACTAGGTGAGAGGGAGCATTTTTGTTTTCCTATTGCATGTTTTCTGCAAATTTCCTAACTCTGATAGGAAAAAGCAGGATTGTAAAAGGCTGTGTTTGATTATGGAAGGATTTGGAAGTTTGTTTGGTTTTCACTGTTTTTTAATTACCAACGTTTGACAGCATTTAATGGAAACTTTAGTTTTCAGGTTCCCACAGGTATCTTTTCAAGAAAAAAATTAAAATAATAAAATGCACTAAGAAAGAGGTTTTCTGTATGCACCACTCTATTAAGTTAGTATCAGTGACAACACACAGCATGAGCAGCTCTAAAGCTTCTGCTGAATTATGCTCAGCTCCTCTTAAAATGCACACTGTCACTCAGTGTCTTGATCAGTGTGGATTTAATCATTACTCTGCCTGCACCACAAGGCTTAATCTAGCAAGACTTTAAACTTCAATGAAAACATCTAGGTCCTTACATTTCAGCTGTGTGTTGGCAGTTTCACTCCACAGAGACTTTGCTACCTCTGCACAAAGCTAAAACTCATCCCCTGGCACGCCTTATCTCACTCTCTGACTTGCATCAGCCTTTTTCCTGCCCTTGATGAATGTAGTCTTGCTGTGCTCAAGGTCTGCTTGGCATGATGTTTCAAAGACCATTTTCCTAGCCTGCCACAGAGTTATTTTCTGTTAGTGTAACCTTTTACCAAAAGCAGTTTGAATACTAACCTTTCAGGTCAGTTTGTGCATTTTCCTCACTTCATGTAAGCTTTTCAGCTGTTTTTTTTCCCATCTTGCTCTGGTGTTCCTGCTTTCAAGCAGGCTTCCAGAAGCCTAGAGTGGGTTATCTTAATATTCCCCTTCCAAATACTTTGCCATGATACACTTCACAAATATTGCATGGCTTGTAAGAAAAATCATAGGACTTACTGACACTCAGATCCTAAAAGTAGCACTTGATATGTTAAAGCTATGGTCTAATACAGGGTTTTCAGGGGGCTTGGGTTAAATGAGCCTTTTCAGTCTTAATTTCATAAATCATAGCCTGCACATCTCCTGATTCTCTTCCTTCCTATGCCACCAGATAACACTAGAGAAATACACTTTGTCCTCATGGCAGTCTTTACCATTGCAGGTCTGTCTTACATGGACTATGGGCAGACTCATTTTGACAATTACCTGTGAAGTCTTTCCCTTCCAAAGAACATTTCTGTTTGGGAGGACATGGCAAAACATCAGAATTTCTTGTTAAACAGGAGGCATATGGCATAAGTGAGATTGGCTCTCTAGAGAATTCCCTTTTAGCCATTTGGAACACAGAAAAGAGGAACTAAAGAGATCAGCTGAAACCACAAATACCATGAATCATGTTCAGTGCGAAGGGAACTAAAGAGATCAGCTGAAACCACAAATACCATGAATCATGTTCAGTGCGAAGGGAACTAAAGAGATCAGCTGAAACCACAAATACCATGAATCATGTTCAGTGCGAAGGGAACTAAAGAGATCAGCTGAAACCACAAATACCATGAATCATGTTCAGTGCGAAGGGAACTAAAGAGATCAGCTGAAACCACAAATACCATGAATCATGTTCAGTGCGAAGGGAACTAAAGAGATCAGCTGAAACCACAAATACCATGAATCATGTTCAGTGCGAAGGGAACTAAAGAGATCAGCTGAAACCACAAATACCATGAATCATGTTCAGTGCGAAGGGAACTAAAGAGATCAGCTGAAACCACAAATACCATGAATCATGTTCAGTGCGAAGGGAACTAAAGAGATCAGCTGAAACCACAAATACCATGAATCATGTTCAGTGCGAAGGGAACTAAAGAGATCAGCTGAAACCACAAATACCATGAATCATGTTCAGTGCGAAGGGAACTAAAGAGATCAGCTGAAACCACAAATACCATGAATCATGTTCAGTGCGAAGGGAACTAAAGAGATCAGCTGAAACCACAAATACCATGAATCATGTTCAGTGCGAAGGGAACTAAAGAGATCAGCTGAAACCACAAATACCATGAATCATGTTCAGTGCGAAGGGAACTAAAGAGATCAGCTGAAACCACAAATACCATGAATCATGTTCAGTGCGAAGGGAACTAAAGAGATCAGCTGAAACCACAAATACCATGAATCATGTTCAGTGCGAAGGGAACTAAAGAGATCAGCTGAAACCACAAATACCATGAATCATGTTCAGTGCGAAGGGAACTAAAGAGATCAGCTGAAACCACAAATACCATGAATCATGTTCAGTGCGAAGGGAACTAAAGAGATCAGCTGAAACCACAAATACNACTACTGGGCTTGCTGCAAGTGCATTGCTCTTGAAAATGTTCCAGATCTATAGCTGTAACCTAAGTTTTAGGTATGTGCTGGTCTCATCAGCTCTCATTGAATTAATTCTCGGTACCTTTGGCTCACTGTCAAGGCTGACAAAGTAATTCAGAGCCTGTTTCTGAAAGTGTGATGAATATAGAGCTGTAGACCACATACCACTAGTTTTAAAATTATAAAGAGTCAGGCAACAGCTCCACCAAACACTGCTCCTACAAACAGGTATGCCATTGCTATCAGTTCTATCCTCACTGAAGTAAAGCAGGTAGGATAGAGAGTATTTCTAATTTATTATGGGATCAGACACCTAGATGGAGAGTCACAATTGATGTATTGGTTCATTCAATAGAGTAGACACATCTGAGGTCAGAAGAGAACAACATATGGTTCGCTGACTGTAAGTAACAAGCATCACCATTCTTAACCACTTCACAATCAAAGGTGAAACTGAGGAGGAGAGAGAAGGNACTGACTTTCTGTAGGTAACAAGCATCACCACTCTTAACCACTTCACAATCAAATACTTTCTTGCTGTAGATGAAACTGAGGAGGAGAGAGAAGGAAATCCAGGAACAGGAAAGGCAGTGCCTATCTCCTGTAGGAGAGACTATATGAGCTCTACAGCTGTTTCCAGATGTGTTTGTCATTCATTGAACAAGCCCATTTCTTTGCAGGTCTACAGTGACTCACAAATGTATCACATAAGAAGTAACAGCAGCAAAATGGAACACTAAGGCTTCATTTTGCCTTCATTGGTGTCTTGAGCATATTTTCTTTGACAGCCATCCTAAACAAAACTCACTCAGGAACTTCAGTACTCAAAGGGGAAAAAAATTACAGCACCTGGAAAAGCAAAGGCTAACAACACAGTATGAAAGGCTGGAAAAGGTGCAAGGCAGGTGGGAAATACCTACCTACAGGATGGAATAAAACCACCTTATACATTTGCTTTTGTTTTGGAACAGCACAACAGACTTAGACTCATAGAATGCTTTGAGTTGGAAGGAACCTTTAAAGGTCACCCCCTGCAGTGAGCAGAGGCACCCTGCTCTAGATCAAGTTGCTCAGAGCCTCAGCAAATCTGGCTTTGAATGTCTCCAGGGATGGGGCCTCACTGAGAAACCTGTTCCAGTGTCTCACCACCCTCATGGTGAAGAACTTACTTCTAATGTCTAATCTAAACCTGCCCTGCTCCAGCTTAAAAGCATTGTCCCTCATCCTGTCATTACACACTCTGGCAAACAGTCCCTCCCTTGAGCTTAGAAAACTAGTAAGAAGCAATAGCAGAGCTCTCATGAGAATAAAAGGCAAACAGCTATTTAAGCCCGAGGGCAACTTTTTAATAAACTCGTGAAAAATGCTGTAATATTCCAAAGCCTTTGAAATAAAATGGACAAGGAGTTTGGAGATGTTTATTTGCTTTCTGTCCATAGAATTTCTCCATCTTTTCCTTGAAGGCTCACTTCCACTGTAATCAAGTTCCTTAACCAGATCAAGCCACAGAACTGATCAGATCTTAGCAATATCTCCTTCTCGCTCATAATATTTGTTGCTTTGTAGAGGTTTTTTATTTAAATGTCCTATATGTATCAGAATACTTAGTACATTCCCAGCTAGATGCATGTGGGAGGTTAGCACAAATCCACAACTTTGTTCATAAGCTGTCATATTAATAAAACTTGACAGGTACAATTCATTCTCTGATTCCAAAAATAAGTAATCTACAACTGCCACAGTTCCTTAACAACCTTGGAATCTTATGCCACCTAGGATACTGAATGGGAAGTAAAAAATTAAATCCCACCAACCTTTGGAATGCACAGTGGTCCTGGAGCCTCCTCTATGCTCTCTCTGAAATGGCAAATATTTATTTCTTCTTATTCCTTGCTGTTTTTAAAAGGAGCTCAATGGAGAGAGCTAAATGAACTCTTCCTTGTTCATATCACACTCACCACCATCTGGCCTTCGGTTCCAAGAAACAAGTGGGGGGAAAAAAATACCCCACAGTATCAACAGACATTTTATATTGAGCAATATATCACTTCCTACCTCTTAAGTATACAGCTCCTGAAAGGTGCTGAGGTGTTGGTTTGAAACACCTACAGCCCTAAATATTTCTCTTGCATGAAACAACCCTCCTGGGTTGCAACAATCCAGACTTTTCTAGTCTTCAGTTAGGAAACATGTTGCTTTACTTTGACTGTGGCTATATAGTGTCAAAGTGAGATAAGACATGTTCACTGAAAAGAAATTGCAGAGAGTTTCCAAAGGAATAGTAACCAACTGTGTCTTAGGTATCTCTGAAGGTGAATACAGTAGAAGGCTGGGAGAGATGTTAGGGGGAAAGAAGCTTTTTTACTTCCCCTTGGATATCCACTTCAAATCCCAGGGCTAGTAAGACTTTCGGTCTTGCATAGTTTGGTTGTGAGGGTCTACCAAATAGCAGATACTTCAGCATGGAATGAAAGAACAGATATGTTCAATGCTTTCTGGCCCCTATTAAAAAGAAAAAACTTTAACAAAAGAGAGCAGAACACAGGAGGTACATGTGTAATCTCTGAACTTTCTCTTGATCCAACTGATAGTGTATTTTTGTACTAGAGGGACTCCACATTTTATCTCTGTGTTAGTTTTCATTGATCTCATCCTCTAGGACTTAGATTACCCCTGCCACTAAGGAGGTAAAGCATCTTTGCATTGTCAAAGGTAAGCAGCTTGAGCTTTGCTGGATTAGTGCCAGAGTACACACTCTGGCAAGCCAAAGTTGCCCCCAGTGAAACAGTCTTTGTAATAGCTCCAAAATAAAACTTCCTGTGCCCAGGAAAACACACATCCTAATGTCTTCCACCAGCTGCTGTTGACATTCCCCTTCATTACACAGTCAAGCAAAGGTCTCTTTACAGGAGCAGAATTAATGCCAGGATCTGGATAGCTAGGATTATAAATTACAGAAAGTCAGGCTAGACAGATGTACGCACTACACTTCCTGTATTAGAAAAAAGTAATTAAGCATTGAGAAAACTACCTTGAGTATCTTCATCATTGAATGCAGAACTTAAATCAATTATTAGATGTCTTTCCCTAAAATTGCAGAAATTATTGGCCACATCTTCGGAGTACTTTGGCATACTTCACACTGAGGGTCAGACAAGAGGGTACCAGTTCCATCTGATTTCAAATTCCATAGCTCTGGGGAAATTACTATTTTATGTACCAGTTCCTTCATTATGGAGGGATGATAAATCCCTTAATAATGTACTGGGCCAGGCTGGCATAGAGTTTACTTCATAGCAGCCTGTATGGTAAAATTTGTAACCAATATATAATTCTGATAAATGATTAATGTTTTAGCTGTTGCCAAGCAGTGTTTGCACCATATCAAGGCCTTATCTGTTTCTCACTCTTCCACCCCCTCCTCACAAAAAGACCAGGAGGTGCACAGTAGATTGGGCAGGGACACAAGCAGAAAGATGACTCTAAGTGTTGCTGGCTTTTCCATGCTGTGAGTGACATGCTGATCTAAAAAACAACCCTTATCCTTCACAAATTGAAATTTTCAATTATTATTATTTTAATTTTTGAATCTCATGTTTTTTTGCATTTACTCTTCCTCTTTCCTCAATCCATTGTGGGGGTGGAAGTAAGCGGGATACTCTGGTGTTTAGCTACCTACCAGGGTTATCCCACAACCAATGGGATATTAGATTCTCATCACAAAGAGTTCATTGCAGAAAACAGTGCAGAGCAATTTTGGGGTTGAATTTACACAAGATAGGCAGTAAGTCTGAATAAGACTGCAACAATTTCAACCAGGTGGTCTTCTTCTAGAAGAGTAACTAGAAAATTTAAATAAACCCCTCACGCAAGCACATGCAGGGGGAGAAAGGTGTGGAGCATTTCACTATGGCCATGAAGTTGGAGGAGTTCAGTGAAAAGCCAGTTTAGAGACAAAGATCCATGAAAGTAATTTGATTTGGGTTTGATCTTGGCTACCTCCTACTAAGCAGGAAAAACAATGTAAATTTAAATTAACATCAAACTAATGGCTTATATTTCACAGAGTCACAGACCTTGCAGAAAGCACTCACTGCTCTGAATGAAAAGTAGGAAGAGTAAAAAGTTAAATGACTTTCAGGACAGAACAGAGTCCGATGCAGAAGAGATGTAAGATGTTGGGAAGCAGGGTTTCTTTTTCACAGACTATAGTGACCATGGGAGGAGTAGAATGCTACAAGATCCTGTCCAGACAGCCTGACCCTGAACAGAAGTAGAAGTGATGGGAGTTTGAGGGGTCCTGTTCAGTGTTACAACAAGAGTCTTAACACTGCTTGTATGGGAGAGGCAGATGAGTTGCCCAAAAGTATCACAGCTCTTTATGTTCCAAGACCCTTGCCTTGCTCTCAAACATATCATTGGTTGAGCTTTCACTGCTGGATGTTTCACAGGAGACTAAAAACTAGGCAGCCATGAGATAAAGTGGAAGCACTTGGAAGTGTGAAGCAGGAAGACAAAAGGACACCATGGTTCACCATCCTCATAATGTGATGAGATGAAAGTTAATTACAAAAGGTGTTGCAGATATTAGTAAAACTGATGGTTAAGCACTGTCCCAGGGGGTGAGTGATGCCCTGAGACATATCTAGTAGTCCTATTTTAGTCATAAATAACTTCAAATTTGGGTTAAGATGTATCCATTGTCCCATGAAACTCCATCTGCTCACTTTTATCTTCACAGCTAGGCAGGAAGCTTGTTAGCACAAGTACATGTTTAGTCACTTTTATAAAGTATTTCTTTCCCTCAAAGCTTGTCTATCTTTGTAAGTCTGCCTCTCCTCACAGATGTCCTTAGACCCTCAGACTGCATTAGTCATACTAATTCATATCTTCAGTATTTTCCAAACCTTGAGAGGAGTTTCCTTACCAGAACCATAGTAGTAATTAATAATGCCATCATAAAGATCACTCTTCACAAATCTCCATGGGTCATTCCGGGCTATGAAGTAGAAGGACTGTCATTCTCTGATCTTACACTAGAAATTTTGGGTTTCTTTTTTGTTACTTAATAAATCTGTCAGGTAGAGGCTACAAACACATCCACCCTTTGAAATCAGACACCTAAAGTTGAGTTTTAACAAGCCCTTGGCAGACTTTTTAGCTTTGAGTACTTTCTTTTAATATGAACACTTTAATATAGTCTCTCTCTGCTGCTTTTACCTGGCTGGGCTTCAAGAAGAATGGGACAGCCACTTAGCAAATGAGATATTTCTAAACAGAGCAAGGGAACAAGAAATCTGTTATCACAGACAGCCCTGCATTGCCTTGGCAATTAAAAAACTAATGACCCCATAGCTGGAGCCAAAAGACTTTATTGTCCTCTTCTACTATAAATCAGCCAAGCCAAATTCAGGCCAACTAATTATTATGCCCACAAACTCCAGCAGAGAATGCCTTATGAAATTACTGGCCATAGAAAATAATCAGTCACTCTTTGGAGCCTCACGTTGGAGATGGGCTTTGCAGAGCTTCCTTTCAACCATGGCAGATTATGAACATAAAGATCTGGGCTAGCAGGCAGGTTCTGGACAAATTCTGGTGTCATCACAGCAGCTTTGGAAAGCAGGAGTAGATTCAAAACATCCTGTAAGCTGCAACATGATGTTAGGAGTGAAGACAGTAACACGCAGAGGAATATTTGCTGAGAGTGTCTACAGAGTCATCCCAGGCTTCCTTCTGAATTGTCCTTCATGAACATTTCCAGTTATTGGTCTTACCTAACCATTGTATTCTCAGACACTTCTTTAGGCATTCTACAGCATTGCTATAATTTTCCATTCAGTAACATGTGTCCTCCAATGATCTTGCATCAGTCAAAAACACTTTTGAAAGGTTCACCCTCTTTCAACACAGCCCAGCTACCTCTGCACCAGCCTTTCTGATGTGGAACTGCCCACAGAACTGCCTTGCCATGGATCAGGGAATCATGGAGTTGGAAAAGGGACCTATGAAGGTCATCTTGTCCACCCCTTCTGCAGTGAGCAGGGATGTCTTGCACTAAATCAGGTTGCTCAGAGCCTCATCAAGCCTGGCCTTGAATGTCTCCAGTCATGGGGCCTCCACTGCCTCTCTAGGAAACCTGCTCCAGTGCCTCACCACCCTCATGCTGAAGAACTTATTAATGTCTAATCTGAACTTGCCTTGCTCTATTTTAAAACCATTGCCCCTTGTCCTATCACTCCATGCCCTGGCAAACAGTCCTTCCCCAGATTTCTTGCAGGCATCCTTCAAGTGCTGGATATCAGAAAGTGACCCTGTGTGAATATCATTCAAATGGGGATGCTTTTTCTAGTCTCACTGCACACTGCAACTCCTGCTATGGAGTGGATTTTTCCATTGCAGTCCTGTTCAATAGACATATGCCTATCCATCAAAACAAGAGTCTTCACACCTTTTTATAACTCTACCTCTCACTCCCACAAATAAAGCATTGCCAAAGCCAAATCTCTGTATTTCCCCCCAGGGTATGTACTTTGCTTCATTTTTTCTTCTTTGAATCAAATTTATAGAAGACAATACATAAGCTTTTATCAAAGTATCTGCAAGAGAGAAGGGGGAGATGCACAGAAAAAAGTTGACCTTTTCTGCTTGACAACACTCTTCAGTCCATTCCTGTAAGATCTCTGCTACCGCAGAGAATCACTTCCTGAAAACATGGACTTCATTGGTTTCAGGACAGCTCTGCTGAATGGCAAACAAATTTTGTAATGATCTTCACAGCCATGCCAAACACACCAGTCTGCAGCTTAATGAGCTGCTGTAAAAGTCCCCTAAAGACTTTACTGGCCACAGTGTCCAAAGCTCCAGTTTCAGAGCAGTCATGTCTTATGCCCTTGACCTTCAGCCAATGGATGAGGGTGAGAGACAGCAATCTGCTTCCTTCACATCATGACCTCCAAGAGTGACCTTACTGCCACCTCTTACCCCACTTGAATTTGCCAGCAATTCACCATACACACTCTCGCCCTCCATTTGAGGTTTCAGAGTGACCCAGAGAAAGAAATAAGCTGCACATTAATTAAATCCACATCTGCTACAGCAAATATTGCTGCTGCTAGCACTGCAGAGAAATTATATTAAAGGACCCCATGCCATTAGAGGGAAATTCACTTGATTTCCTTCCAGTGCTGCTGACTCAGAGCTGTCTCCCCTCCTCTTGATCTCTGTCTCTTCAGCTCACCTTCTTGACCCCATCACTCCAGGGTTTTTGACTGTCTCACTGTCAGCCTAATTCTGTCCTCCTCATCCAGTGCCTGTCGTAGTCCTGCTCGTCTCCCAGGTACAGCAGGAACATACTTTTCAGCCCCCATCTTTGATCCCAGGAGTGCCTCTCTACACATTCAAACGTTGGTGGCACAATCTGCTTCACAATTTTAATGGCCTCACCACCCTGTTTTGGTGAGTGAGGTCTTCATAGACAAAAACAGGGCCATGTCATGGACTTAAATGTTTACTGCAATCACTCATAACTTTTAATGGTTATCACAGCCTTGCTGTGGTATAATTAGAATGCTAGTTATCAGCCTTTCAGGCAGGTTTAAGAAGAGCACTTGTCAGGGACTGTTCCCTGAAGGTGATGTGAACTGAGGGGAGGAGTTTGGTTGTGTAGATATGACCTCTGTGCTGGACACTAGTGCCTAGTCTGCTTTATGTAGCAATGGAGTAGCACCCTTGCAGTCTAGTTTCTTCTCTTTCCAGTGAAAACCATTTTGATATCTTTACAGTAAATACTTCTTCTGCTGGATGTGATCTTAACTGGAACAGATTGCCCAGAGAGGTTGTGGATGCCCCCTCTCTGGAGGTGTTTAAGGCCAGGCTGGACAAGGCACTGAGCAATCTGATCTAGTGGGAGGTGTCCCTGCCCATGGCAGGGGGATTGGAACTAGATGATCTTTATAGTCCCTTCTGATTCTATATTGTGACAAAATAGCCTTTTTTCCTTCTGCTATTTCACTGAGCTCTCATTCAGTTATCTTGTGTTGTATTTCTTGTATCTTGAACATGTCACCACTGGTCAGGTTCTCCCCGGACCTGTTCTTAGCTCACCCCTTTGACATGTGTGGGCTTTGCTTTGATGACATTCAGCACTTGTTTCTGTCTCCTGCACCTGACAACTCCCAGAAGCTCAAATGGCCTTTGCCTAATTTCATGTTTTGGCCTATGTTCAGGCCATCTGATAACCAACTTTAACAAGAGATTCTCTTATCTTTGCTGTTCAGCAGATTAATTTTCAAACTTTTGCAGCAAGATGAGACAACTCCAATACAATTTTCAGTAGGATTTTCCAACAACGTTTCTTCATCTTTCTTTCATCTTCAGTTGACATCTCCAGCTCAGATGTCTCCTGCAGCTCAGAGAGGAACTAAACAGAGCAACTGCTGATTAGGATCAAGGGCAGTTCAATGCACAAAAATTACATTGGTGCCTTGATGGCCTTTTCCTCCTAATATCAGTTAATTGACTGATTATCCTTTTACTTCTACAGTCACAGTGGAATATCTTCTCTTTTGTTTTCTAAGTAGCTGAGGCATATCTAAATTCTTCGGTTTCTTCTTCTGCAGCATCTAGCAATATGGACCATCCACCTCAAGCATTTGGCCAAATTTTCTCCATCACTGAAGCCTTTGGTTCTCTCTGAGGTCTTCTTTCTCTTCTCATTATATTTTTAATAACCTCTTAGGAAAGAAACATTTCTCTGCCCAAAGCTTAATATTTGTCATCTAAACTCTTTAATGTCTTGTATTGTCTTCCCTTTGTTTGCCTTTTTATCTTCTCCTTCTTGACCTTCTGGTTCCACAGACCTGAGCCTGCCTTTCTTTGCTGGTCTTTCTTGAATTGATCTCATCATCTCCCACTCCTTGCTTTCCACAGGAACTTTCTGGCAACATCTATTGGTCTGTTATCCATTTGTCTTCATAAGAAACATAGAAATTTCATGTAAAAACACAAAAAAGCCTCTGCTCTTCTATCTACAGTTACTTTGCCTGAGCTATCCTACCTTTGAAGTAATCCATATCCATTGTAATCTGAACCTGGTTAGATTGAAAATCAAGTCCACACAGTGTACTTGATGACTTCATGTCATCTAGGAGGACCATGATTTATTTTAAAATAAATACTTGATCACAGGTATAGTAGGAAGTAGAGACTAATATTGTCACATCATCTCAGAGGACTCCTGTAATTTTCATTCTTCTTAACACTACTGTTGTTTTTCATGCAAGAGAAAGGTTCTTAAATGATAAATTCACCTATGATAAATTCATAAATTTTTCTATGATGAATTAAGTTTACATTCAGCTCTTGTTTAGTTATATTCAAAAACTAATTAAAGAAGAGGCTAGTTATATTTGCACTAGTAGCTATGGTATGTTAGGTATGTTAGTCTCAATACTGCAGTCATTTCATTTTCCTGAGTGCATCTCCAATGAAGGGACATAAAATAACTTATGAGATACTTCACTTATAATACGTTGGTATAAGTGTCCTCTTCAGGAAGGCAGGCAATTATTCCATCAAAAAATAGCAATCACAAAGCCTCTGCACTTCTGTCCACAATTACTTTGCCTGAGATATCCTACCTTTGAAGCAATATCCATAATAACAGCAACAAAACATGCCCCCTTTACCTGTTTAATCAGTAGTCAGCAGTGTTATTACAATAATTATGTACTTAAAAGCTGTGGTTTCATGCAGCAGTGCTCATTCAGAGAGGTCAGCTAAAAAGAACTCAGGTCAATGCAGCAAGGTTAGCTTTATTTCTAGGAACTGGAGGAACTGTTTGCACCAAAATAAAAAGTAAAAATAAAAATGGGACACTAGAAGATACAGCATTAGTTAGATCATACAATGGACTGCAGCTGGAGACACATCTACATGAACATCTGCAAAACTGTTAGATGTTTTTTAAGTGCCAGCAAATCTGCATGCCTGCAGTACATGGCACTGTCTGGCCAGATTAGTCTTCTCCTAGCCTTTAATGTGTTCTACTCATCTCTTAAAATACATTTGTTCTCTGGGTTTTCTAACTACTTTCAGTCTTTGTGGATGACAGTGGTGCAGTAACATCTTCAGCAGGGACAACCTGTCAGGCATACACCCACAACCATTCTAATTTGGGTGTCATGAGGAGCTGCATCAAATTTAGTGCCTATTTGAGGGATGCACAGTCCCCTCCACCCCTCCCAGATGCATGTGTTCACCGTGCCCAAGTTGCTGCTGTGATCCAGGCTTTTCATATCTATGCAGCACAACGCAGTAAAGTCTGACTGACACTTTGTTTCTCCTCTCCTCCAAATCAGTGCTGCTCAACAAGTACATTGAAAGGTGTCTTAAAAAACGCAATAAATAAAAATAAATAAATAATTAAAAATCATCAAGTGTGCCTGCTGTCCTGTTCCTGAGATGAGAGCTTCAGAGACACATGGGGACCAGCACAGCTAGTCTGTAACACTGCAAAGAGGCTGACACTAATGCAGGTGGACGTTCCCTTTGAGCAAAACTTGGCTGCTGGCTTGCAGTCTGTTTGAGAAGGTACCAAGAGGACAGCTCTGACAAATGCCTTGAAATTCAGTGCCCGTGGCCCTGCCCTTGCTGTGCTGCAGTGTGTAGGAGTGCATGGTGACAGTTCAAATGGCTGGCTGGCAGATACATTCACAATACATTAGCGTTTCACTAGAATCCTGCCAAGTGTCTCTCAGGTCTCAGTGGGAAGCAACCAACTGCTTCGGTTCCATTTGGATGGGACAGCTGCTTCATCAAAATATTCCATCTGTGGATGGTTTTGCAGGGTGCAGAACATGGTAATAGCTTCTTTCACTTCTTTCCAAATGTACCCTTCATGTTAGAAAAGTCTAGTCTAATTTACATTTGTCCAGTCCACAGCATCTTGTTAATAAAATACAAAGATTTTCATTTTTCCAAGGTCCAACACAGAGACCACAAACTCTGTCCATCAGTCTTAGGGGCAGCACTGTCAAAACTTGGCTTATGCCTTCATTCTGCCTTCAGAAGTATGTTGTGATTTCATTGATGGAAGGTCAAATTGCCTTGACAGCACTGTGCACCCTTAGCAGAACCTTTGAGGCAGCTCCTGGATTACCCAAAAGAGAATCCTCTCCCTTTGAAGGAGAGGAAGGTTTGTAGCTGTGGAAAGACTTCTCTGTCCCTACAGGGAGCTCCTGACGTGCCCTCAGATGTATTTGGGGTCAAAGAAGGGTAGAAGCAGGAAAGTCAGCAAAAGCTGCAGTGAGAAAGTGCTTCCCTGTGACTCCCTTGGAAAAATTATGCAGCCTGGGTGTGTGTTAGTTCATCAGCTCTCTGCTCTGCCATGGAGAAAGTACTTCCCATTCCTCAGTTCTGTCCTCCTCCTCTCTTGTTAAACCTTTGTTGTCTCAGTGTCTCAGGGCAGCAATGAAAAAGAGTTGAATTTTAGCCCAATCTGGTAACGAAGAAACCTCTTGCCAATTAAACAGGTGGGAGCAAAGCCAGAAAATTTACTGTTCAAGTCTGACCAGAGAAATAGAATTATACATAATGAAACATCCTGTCCTGCTCTACAAACAGTACACCACTGGCTGCCTTTGAGTTGATACAAACTGATCTTCTGGGAGCCAAGGATCCCACTGTTACAGCACTGCATAAGTCCTGTTCCCCCACTAACTTACCCTGCACTGGACCTTGGTTTTATAGGCTAAAATTGCTGTAGGAACAATTGAGAATCAGGCAGAAAGTTGTGGTTCACATTCAGGTGCAAAGGATGAGGTTTAAGAAAGGACAGCATTATGAATTGAGAAGGAACAAAATGAGGGGAAAAGACCAGGATGCAATAGGACTTTTGTTTTACCTGGCATACCTCAGGGCTGCTTAACACATTGTAGTCTGAGCCCCTTCCTACCTACCACATGCTAATCTGAAAGTACTGGGTGGGAGAGGAGTGAGGCAACATTCAGAGATCAGCCTTCAAGTGGAGACAGGTTCTGTTTTGGTTTTGTACAGTGTAATTTCAGTGAACAAATCAGATGTCAACTTATACAATCAATAGAGTAACTCCGAGCATAAATCCAAGTCAGCAAAGCAGCAATGATTTATGCACCCAGCTATCAAATCCATAGCATTTACTCCAAGTGTAACACAAAGACCATTTTGGCTTGCTGTCAAGAAAACAGGCAGCATAGGAAAAGAGCTGGTTGAACATTATCTTTTGAACTGGAAACTAATCCTCAACCCTTTGAGGTTCAATTTCAAAGGGGACTGGAATGAACAGAAGAACATAAAATGAATCACAGGGTGTTATAGACAGATTCCTAAATCAGTCCTCTAGCAAATCAGCAAATTGATTGTGGTAAAAATGGGTTGTAAAGCAGTCTACATACATAAAAATATAAAATAAACTAGACTTCACAGACTGGATTGCAGACTGGACACCTCCAGCAGCAGCAGGCTATTATGGTGAGGGTAGAGAAACACAGGAACATGTTGCCCAGAGAAGCTGTGGATGCCCCCTCTCTGGAGGTATTTAAGGCCAGGCTGGATGAGGCACTGAGCAACCTGACAGTTGGAACTAGATGATTTTTAAGGTCTCTTCCAACCCAAACCATTCTATGATTCTATATCCTATTCTTAAATACTCTAAAGTGTAAAACCTACAACACCCTATAGATACATTCAGGGGCTTACTATTATAATTTATAAATGCCTGTTTTTTCCTTATTTACTGGTGCCTTTGATTTCTCTAGGCTGAAGGATTCAGCTGCTTGTGAACCAAGACTCAGCTTGATGCAGGGTGTGTGACCCTAGTTGTGTTTTCTTAATAAACTGTTGTTGGGAGGTGGTGGGAACACATCCCCCCACAAGGTAACAACACCCAAGAATTAAAGCTGTTCAAGTTCAGAAAAGTAAAAACAAAGGCAGAAAAGTAATAGCAGAGATGTGTTACCTAGCAGCAACAGCATTCAAGAGGGGAAAAAAATATTGACATGAAAAAGTTATGAAACCCTAATTAAAGAAACAGGCAATCAGAAGATGGCAGCTCGGTGGCATCAGGGATCAGCTTGTTCTAAGGTGCAATGGAGATGAGCCCTTCCCCGTCTGATTGATGAGTGCCTTGCCAACAGAAGCACTGTAGTGAGCATATTAATGCTGAACCCAGTAGCTCATTAAAGCCATCTAAAGAACTGCTGTTTACATGTTGCCTGCAACCTGTTCAGAGACTTCCCATGCACACACTAAAGTTATCTGAATCAGGTTTGTGGGAAAGGGGTAGTTACAGTTTACCCAGAAAAGTGTCCACACAACCAAGTTTTTGCAGCAGGCCAAGAAGCTTTCTCTCTTATGTGCCTTCTCCCACTTCCAATCACCCTTTTCTGTGCACTGACCAAGAGGGAAGACAACCAAAATCCTGACTCTGAAGAAAACCTAAAGGATTAATGAGTTAAGGCACAGATGATTTTTGAAATACTGCTACTGTATTTCTTCCTCCCAACACAACTCTCCTGCCACAGCTCAGGTGTATTTTAAAAGGGACAGATGTTCCCTTATCCAAAGGATCACTGAGCAGTTAACAAAGTTCCTTGACTGTGACAAAACTAGACATCCTAAAAGAGGGTCCAGAGGATGGCCACAAGGATGATCAGGGATCGGGAGCATCTTTCCTATGGGGACAGGCTGAAAGAGTTGGGGTGGTTCAGTCTGGAGAAGACTGTTGGGACCTCATAGCAGCCTACCAGTACTTGCAGGGACCTATATGAAAGCTGGGGAGGGACTGTTTGCCAGAGCATGGAGTGATAGGAAGAGGGGGGCAACAGATTGAAACTAGAGCAGGGCAGGTATAAACATTATACATTAGACATTAGGAAGAAGCTTTTCACCACGAGATTGGTGAGGCACTGGAACAGACTACCCAGAGAGATGGGAGGCCCCATCCCTGGAGAAATTCAAGGCCAAGCTTGATGAGACTCTGAGCAACCTGATTTAGTGCAGGATGTCTCTCTGCTCACTGCAGCGGTTGGACTAGATGGCCTTTGAAGGTCCCTTCCATCTCAGTGCATTCTGTGATTCTATGATCTTACAGAAGTTCATTTTTTTCTGTTGGGGAGAAATCTAATCATTCATTGCTGTATCTCTCAACAATCTGAGGAAAAAGAAAAAACTGAAAAATTAGGTGGCTTTGGAAAACCAGACACTGTGGTGAAACCTGAGAGAAACACACATCAACATCTAGAAATATCAGTGAAGAAACACAAATCTAAAAAGCATGTAACTAAATAAAGGGCACTGAGATGATAAATGGTTCAAACACTACTGCAGCATGGACGGTATGGGAACATGGCAAACAAAAATTATAAAAAGCAAGAGCCATATTTCATTTTATTTTTGTACTGAAATAAAAGTCCTTAAGCCCAAAACATAGAAAAATAATCTTTTGAAATCAGGATTTATAGATTGCCTCTTGGCTTTTAATTTATCTCCCTTCTCTAATTAACCGTCTGTGTCACTGGAAGAGAAGAACATTAATAGCACAAGACAGCAGTGTCATCTCCTACTATAAAGTAAATCTTGAAGAAAAAAAAAATCAAAGCAGATGGTTAAAATAAATCAGTAGCCTTGGCCAAGTTGGCTGTCTGTGTGGCAGGTATTTATTGCCTCTCACAGTCTTTACAGAGGCACAATATCTGACACCAACTGGTTAAAAATAAATTAAGAAAGGTACTTCCAAGAAAAGAAACAAATAATTCTGTTCAATATTTCCTTTCTGGTTAAGACAGAGGCAGCCTCTTGGGCAGAGGGAGCACAAAACAGAGGTGCATTTAAATCATGGTGCTCAGGCATGAATCCCACCCTCAGTCAATCAGTGTAACAATAGATATTACTATTTCATTTTTATTGCATTTCATATTTTGGTTTATTCAGGAAGCACTAGATCATATTTTAAAGGCCAGTCATCTTGGAAGATTCCTTCTTCAGGCACAGAGTGCTCAGATCTCTCTGAGCTTCACTTGGAGATGCTTTGGATGTGTCATTATGACCACTAAAAAGTACAAGGCACCAAAGTATTTCTGCTGTGAGGCCCATATCCATGGAGCTGAGCAGCACTTTGGAATAGAATTATAGAATCACTTTTGTTGGAAGGGACCTTTGAAATCATTGAGTCCAGCCATCAGCCTAACTCTGACTAACACCATCACTAAACTGTATCTCCAAACTCTATGTCTGCCAATCTCTTAAATACCTTAAGGGATGATGCCTCAACCATTTCCGTGAGCAGCGTGTTCCGATGCTTTATAATTTTTTCCTAATACTGAGTCTAAACCTCCTCTAGTGCATCTTGAGGTCATTTCTATTTATCTTCTCTCCCACTACTTGGGAGAAGTGACCTACTCCCACCTCTCTACAACCTCCTTTCAGGTACTTGTAGAGAATGTTGAAGTCACCCCTTAGCTCCTGTTCTTCCCCAGAAGTGGCGCTGCACTCTCAGAAATGTCAGATGTTTTCTGATTGATTGCCCATTGATCTTTGGTGCTCAGCACCCAGGCCTGTTAGACAGCCCAAAGTCAACCATCATCCAAACATCCATATAGACTTTTAGTGTACTTAAATTAACAAAGACTGATATTTCAGTCTTCACATCTGTAAATAAAGCAATCCTGCAATCTGTTTTGCTAGAAAATACATCTTAGCCACACAGACTTAGGGGACTTGGGGGGAATTAAGTGCATTATCAACAAAAAAGGCAGTGTAGCCACTCAAAGGCTAAAAGATCAGCAAAGGTCACAGATCTCTCACTGCAGATATTTGTGGTTTCCATGATATGACCAGAGGGAACAATGAAATCATCTATTCTCAGCCACATTGTGACGTTGGGCCCTTTTACTCAGTGCAGCAGGGAAAATCCTTCTTCCTCAGCATGTTCCTACATTTGAGTTCTTTAAACTGTCATTGAACTAGGTCAAATATGCCCTAAGAGATACAGTACTGACCCTGATTAAGATTTAATCTGGACCAATAGGGTCTGAAGTTTCATACAGAGAGCTTTTTCCAGCAGGGCTAGAGCACTTTTCCTCTGAAGACAGGCTGAGACAGTAGGGGTTGTTCAGTCTGGAGGAGAGAAGGCTTCAGGGAAACCTCACAGCAACCTACCAGAACCTGAAGGGGATTACAAGAAACTGGGGAGAGACTATTTGATGGGGCATGGAGCAATGGTTTTAAACAAGAGCACAGGAGATTTAGATTAGACATTAGGAAGAAGTTCTTCATCCTGAGGGTGGTGAGGCACTGGAACAGGTTTTCTAGAGAGGTAGTGGAGGCCACATTTCTGAAGACATTCAAGGCCAGGCTTGATGAGGCTCTGCACAGCCTGATCTAGTGCAAAATCTCCCTCCTCCCTGCAAAGGGTTTAGACTAGGTGGCCTTTGAAGGTCTCTTCCAGCTCCATGATTCCACATTTCTAGATCTGGAATTTAAGTAATTGCTCAGCATATAGTTTTAATAGTTCAAATAAATGAGTGACAAACAAAAGCAGCCAAAGGAAAATACATGATATGCACAGGGAGGTGTTTACATGCCTGTGACAGAGACCTGCACTATATTGCTCACCCAGAAGTTGCCGGGCAGTTGCATCTCATGGTGTCTTTGTTAACCATGAATAATTGGGCTGCTTTTAACTGAATAAAGAAGCTTATGACATAAATATGCTGTTGAAAAGTAGTTCTGTGGTAAAGGTGACAAATTCAGGGTCCTTACCAAAAAGGTAAAGTGTCCACTCAGAGATGATGACTTGAGCCTATGGCACAGCAATGAGTCAAACTCCCAGTTTCAGACTGCACAGGCTTAACCACACAGCACTGGACCACCTTTATATAAAACCCTCCAGAAGGTAGAAGATCAGCAGTGGTCATAAGAACAGAGAAGATTTAATTTAATTGTGAAGCTGGCATGCAGCATGATGACTGAAAAGTCTGCCTTTTATTTTGCTTTTTGGCTTTGTATTTCTTTTGTTCACTGTCTTTTTTCATGTGCACTATTGCAGAGGAACTGCTGACAGTCCCTACTTCAGATGTGGGACTTTATCACAGCAGGATTAACTGAATCACAAAGGCAGAGCCCATACAGCATCAACCCCCTTCCTTTTCACATCCCAGAGGCAGATGGCAATGAGAAATGAGTTTTCTCATATTGTTAAAGCTTGTGCTTTTTTTCACCTGTGAGGAGGATTTTTGCTTTGGTTCAAAGAGGAAACTGATTCTACAATTACAATGGAGAAGATGAATATGCTCCGCATCAAGTTGAATAATATGTTCTGCAAGTTTGTGAAAAGCAAAGAGATATTTTTTTTCTCTTTACTTTCTTTTTTTTTAAAAAAAACCCTCAAAGTTGTTAAGAACTGTTCTGGCTTTGGGCAGAGTCTTTACATAGACCTGTGATTATTACCATGAATTCTTGCAGCACAAAAATATGAATACAGTCCCATGCTGAAGGTATTTTTTGGTCCCACACACAAAGTGGGAGCTCCCCTGATATTGAGATATGATAAGCTGTTACATGACACATTTCTGAATTGCAGGCTATCATGAGATTATTGCCAGGGGCAAGGATCTGAACATGATGCAGTCAGAACTAGCTTTCTCAAGATCTTCAAGATAGAGAAGAAAAGGAACAACTGCCAGAACAACATGACAAAAGAATTGTGCAAGAACAACTGGGAGGTCCAAATCCTTTAACAAGATTTATCCCCACAAAGATGCTTTTTTAGAGTGGTAGGGAACATCGTGTGCAAGCTACTAGTCAAAGAATGAGGTTGAAATCCCTATTGTTTTGCATTCTGCAGCTGATTGATAGATACCTAGCAGGCCCTACAAATGCAGAAAAGCCATATTTGGTTTGATGCAGATAGAAACAAATGAGGTTCTTACTGCAATGAAATGAATAGCCATGGATAACTCCCAGACAATCTGCTTTCATCCTGGGCAGCTCCTTAGGCTGTACAGGAAAGCTGTTGCAAGGTGAACCCCAGCATGGACAGCCAGTGCATCACTCCCACCTTCCTCTTGTGATGCCCATCTTGTTCCAAGGGAACTTTTGAAGTTTTTCCAAGTTCAGTCCAAACAGAGATATGTTAACTCACACAAAATCAACATTCTGAAGAAAATACATGTAGAAAAGTAATTCCAGGCTACTTTCTGAGACAGAGTCTAAAAAAAGCCATTTAGTCAGCATTTTTCTTAGTCTTTGAGGTTTGCATAATATTGTTAAGTGGAAAGTTGTGACTTGTTAATGACTTCCTCCACCAAACTATTTTAACAAAAATATGGGGATTGAGTTTTGGAGGTTCTTTCTGATATGTTGTGGAACCACACCTTTTCCTTGCTCATAAATGAGACTGGATTTGAGTTGCAAATTATTACCAATGAGCTATTCATTTTCCCCTCAAAAAACTCTGAAGGATACCCCGCATGATTCATTGGAATTTAATGACACTAATGACACTAAATAAATGGCCAAGCTCAATCTCCATCTTTCCAGTAATTCTTTTTCATTAACATATTGGTTAATAATTGGTTTTCCTTTTCTGTACATCATATTGATTTTGCATCAGGTCTTCATAGCTGTAGTGGGAAATGTTGATGTCATCTTCCAGCAATGAGATACTTAATGTAGAAGCAAATCTGGAACAGATCAGATAGCCATATCAAATGGGTATGAATCTGAAACTATTAAAAAAGCATTATTTCTTAAGAAACTTTAAAAAATTATGTGTGTTGAAGTCTGTTCTGCTCCCTTCAGCAGGACAGGTTTCATGTACAAGATTGGCTGCCTTGTGGTAACTTGTTCATATATCCATATGCATAACCAAGGTGTAAGTTTTTGATTTACTTTTCTACCACAGCATAGTAATCGGTTGCTTTTTAAATTAATGTTGAGCTTCCTTTCTCCCAACACCTGGTCATTATTGCTCATTTAATTATAAAGTGGTTTAGAGCTTCCATTCCTTTGATACTTNAATAACTATGTGTGTTGAAGTCTGTTCTGCTCCCTTCAGCAGGACAGGTTTCATGTACAAGATTGGCTGCCTTGTGGTAACTTGTTCATATATCCATATGCATAACCAAGGTGTAAGTTCTTGATTTGCTTTTCTACCACACTAAATTTATAGTAATTGTTTGCATTTTAAATTAATGTCGAGCTTCCTTTCTCTCAACACCTGGTCATTATTGGTCATTTAATTATAAAGTGGTTGAGAGCTTCCATTCCTTTGATACTTGCTTTGAGAGTTCTTCTTCTCCTTTCTACTTAGGGATTATCTCCAATGCATGGCACATCCTGTGTTTACTTATCTCTCAGTGCTGTGAATATGCAGATCCAGAGCCCACTGGTGAGTAATGATTGAGCCTAGCTGTTCTGTCCAAATCCCACAGACTAAAATTGCCAAGATACAGAAGGTAGACAGACAAGAACTAAAATTGCTAGACATCTAATGTGTTTTTCACAATGTGCAAGTCAGCCTTAAGCTTCACAACAGTGACATCTTTTTATGACACTGTCTCATGTACCCATGTGTTTCCTGGCACATCTTTCAACATCAGTAACAGACAGCAACAATGAAACATATAGTTAAGCCTTGTTTAGCAGTTGTTCTCTTGAAATCCAAAGGAACTTTGCAACACACCATGGAAAGCATTTGTAGAAGATCCATCTCCTTATAAAACATTCTTTGATTATTCTATAAGCAGTCTGATTTGAACAGAAATATAAGTGAGAAAAAGATAGAAGAAAAAAAAACTGAAGTGAAGGAATCCAAGAGCTTTAAATTTTGATTAACTTCAACATTCACAAAAAGGATTGCTTTCTACAATTGGCAGAAGAAAAGGAGGTCTACCCATGTATTTCTGTTTTATAATTATTAACAAATTTTAATTATTCATCTATGTTTTATAACCACACCACTTAAACATTTCTGTATCGCAGATGGGAAAAAAACCCACAGTGGTTCCCATTTTTTTCTAGAGCAAACCTTCCTGATACTCTTTTTTCCACATTAGTCCACCCCAGTTCATCCCATCATCTCTGACTCAACAGGTTCATCTCTTGACCTGTTTCTAAGCCCTCTCCCCAGAGCTGACTCTCTTCACACTTTGATCTCCTTTCATCTTATCGAATCATAGAGTTGGAAGAGACCTTCATCTTGTCAGCCCACTCCAGTGAAAAGGGACAATCTGCACTAGATCAGGTTGCTCAGAACCTCATCAAACCTGGCCATGAATGTCTCCAGGGATGGGGCCTTGACCACCTCTCTGGGAAACCTGTGCCAGTGCCTCATCACCCTCATGCTGAAGAACTTCTTCTTAATGTCTAATCTAAACCTGCCCTGCTCTAGTTTGGAACCATTGCCCCTCATCCTATCACTTCAAGCTCTGACAACAAATAGGGGTGATACCTGAAATTAATGGAGACCAAAAGAGAGGAATAGAAAGTACTGAGCTTCAAGTATCACTAATTGATTTGATTAACCAGGGTATGAGTAACTTCAAATCATTTTAGACTGACTAATTTGGCAGTAGATAACTGGCTAAGTGTAGGTGGGAGGCTCCATACCAACACAAAGCAGAGCTACCTTTTTGAGATCCCTCAAAGTTACAGTCCCACCTCCTTCCTGGAGAAACCAAAGCAACAGTAGCATCAGAACAGAAAACAACATATGAAGGAGCAAGAAGAGCTATTGAACCACCCCAGTTTATCTTTTACCTGCAAGATTTCTTGCCTTAATCATTGATTACACTGGATTAGACCACACACATGAGTGAAGAAAGAGGAAAATTAAGGTCAGAGTAGGAGAACAGATCACAGTGACTACAAATGCCATCTGAAGTACAAATGCTTTTAATGCCTATTCAAATGGATTGTTATCTTTCTCTTTGAATAACAGCAAAGGGGAATGGTCTAAGTGCTATTTAAGATACTTTGACTGTACTGAAAATATTTACAGCTTCTGCATTAGTGCATATATTAGTTCCCCTTGTAACTTTACTGTCTTATTAAAATGCTAAGGAGTAGTTCAGCAAATCATAGCAGCTGTTTTGAAGTTCTAATTAGCCTTAATCAGAATTAATTTAGTAAGCTCATTTTTTTCAGTAAACATGTCAAGTAGCTTATGCTGGACAAACAGGAGCTGCAACATCACTGATCACTGCTGACATGTCAGATCTTAATGCTTTTCTTACTATAATACTGGTCTAGGTCACTTTCCTTTAAGAGACCTGAGCATTTAGCCTTTCCCACCAGTGCATCAAGCACTCCAGGCTTCCAGCATCATTTTCAATACTGGTCTGGGTCACTTTCCTTTAAGAGACCTAAGCATTGCACTCAAGGCTTCCAGAGTAATTTTCACCTTTTCCACTGTCGCCCATAGCTCTGCAATAACAAAAATTTGTACAATATAGTTTCTCCTGGTGAGGGAGAGGGGAACATTTTCCCAAGAAAATATTTTAGCAATGTTTGCATTGGTTTATAGAATTGTGGAGACCTTCAAAGGTCATCTAATCCACCCCCACTGCAGTGAGCAGGGATATCCTGAACTAGATCAGGTTGCTCAGAGCCTCATCAAGCTTAACCTTGAGCATCTCCAGGGATGAAGCCTCTACCACCTCTCTGAGTAGTCTGTTCCAGTGCTTCACCACCCTCATGCTGAAAAACTTCCTCCTCATGTCAATCTAAACCTGCCCTGCTCTAGTTTAAATCTATTGCTCCTCATCCTATTGCTCCATATCCTGTCAAACAGTTCCTCCCCAGCTTTCCTGTAGGCCCCTTCAGGTATTGGTGGGCTGCTATGAAATCTGGTGTCTTCTTTTCTCCGGACTGAACAACCACAATTCTCTCAGCCTGTCCTCATAGGAGAGGTGCTCCAAGCCCCTGATCATCCTCATTGCTCTCCTCTGGAGCCTCTCCAACAGGTCTAAGTCCTTCCTTCTAAGCAATATGAACCCACTGGCTTCCATACCCTAAAGCTGTGGAAGATCAAAACAGACTTTACTGTCCCAGCAAGAGAACATGAGATATGCCTCAAATGATCCTCAGTTTATCTACTCTGGTTCTCCATCATGTTTATAATCTGTTCTCAGATAGCACTGTGACAGATAGCACTGCAGATGGCACAGAATTCCAGATTGGTGCTAATAAAAACATGAGTGATAATAGTACCTAGAGGTTTCCCACTGGCTGTGATTGTGCTGGAGTACAAATGAGGTCCTGAGTCTGTGCAGAAGGAGATGGGAATTTTCTGTTCTTACATGTGATTCACACCATCTTCTTTTGTCTTTAGGATTGCTCCTCCCTAGTGATGACACACACGCATGGCTGATCTCCTTTATGGGTACCACTTTGTGAAGTGGTTTGATTTATCCAGGTAAGGATATCAAGTGCAAAACAAGTAATAGTGTAGAAATTGGATGAAAAAGCACAATCTGTGGGTTTCATCTTTAGCAATGCTGAGCACTTTTTTTCATACTATATACAATGACTTTAGATCTCCATCTGCAGGAAAGAAAATAAACCAAAACAAAACACCATTTAAACAGCATCGCAATGCCCACCTCACATTGTGAGGGACAGGTTCTGTGAAAGTCACTTCTGGACTAATTGGCTGAGAGAAGTCTGGCTTCATGGTCATCCTGTAAGATGGATTTCACCTTCATCAGAGATATTCTTCTCTTACTGCAGTACTCCAGGTACATTACAGAGTGACTGTGCAAGATTTACTTATGACAAGGGGGATCCATGGTCACTTGCCAAGTCTTTCTACAGCATGTTGGCTGACAGCATCCACGTTTTGAGACATAGGCTGCTTAGATGTACACAGTGTGGACAGACAAGTGCAGCTTTTCCAGAACAATTTTTCTAGAACACAACTGAGAGCTTGAACTAATGACCTTTAGAGTCATTAGAGTCATTGTGCCAAAGAAAGAGCCAAAACTAGACTGGGAATTAGAGTAAAAGAACACATGGTAGGGTGGTTGGAACCAGATGATCATTAAGGTCTTTTCTAACCCAAACCAGTCTGTGATCCTATAATATTGCTCCAAGAGTCAAAAACACCCTGGAGATTGTGATAGAGGAACCCATGATGGTAGAGTTGCAACTAGACGATCTGTAAGGTCCCTTCCAACTCAAACTGTTGTATGATTTCTCTCTCCTGAAATACAGGGAGGGTAAGTGGATCTTGATTGCAACAGGATAAATCTTCAAAACAAACCAACCAAACAAACAATAAAACAAGAAGAATTAATCCCACTTTCTGGCACTGTATCTGTCTTACACTCACACTTTCATTCCTTAGCATGAAACATCTAGTGTCAATCATGACTTGCCTTCAGGGACAATCTCTTAGAGTTCATGGGTTGCACCATACTCACTAAGTGCAATTAAAAGTGATCATTTTAGATTTTCCTTTTTTAAATTGTAGACACCTAGTTTCCCAGATTGTGATAGACTTTTTAATTTGTAATATTTTCTCTTCTGTAGCACCTAGCATCTCAGTATGACAGAATACTCCATAAACATTTAATTAAGCCTTACAATGTCCCACAGAGACTGCCAGGTAAGTGTTTCATAATGGCATCAGATATTTAAAATTGCTTATACAGACAACAAAAGCTGATCATTAGGTTAGGGACAGAAGTGGGAAGAGAGTATGGAGATTTCAATGCCAATTCTCTAGTTTGGCTACCTAAGGACTGTGTCAATTTGAAGGACACTGGATAGACATTGCTGTATCAGGCAGCAGGAAAGCTGATGGCTGGAAAGGCAGGTGAAGCAGAGTGTATTATGGCAATCTTCCCAGGATCTCAAGTGACAGAAGTCAGAGTGTCTAGCCCTTGGCTTCTTTCACAGATGGACAGGAGGATATAAGTTCATTTTCCATCTCTGGAGAGGCTATGAACAACTGCAGAGTCCACGTGCAGCGTGTTCTGATCTGGCATCCGGAATGGCTTCCCAAAATGGAACAGCAAGGTCAAACCCTTACCCACATGAGCTGGCAGAGCTGGCTATGGAGCTGGAAGCTGGTATACAACAGCAGTTCTCAGACTTCCCTTGGGCTGCCATAATCTGTGGCCACATCACCTGTCTTACTGAGCCACAGAGATAGTTGCATCCTCAGATAACTGAGAGGAGGAACTAAAAAGCAAAGAAGCTGACACTGAGATCACACACATGCTCAGTCCACTGGCTAGTGAATTGTAACTCCTCTGGAGATTTATCTACAATTCTAATCCATCACAGTCTTTATATCAAAACCAAACTCTTATGATCCTATCTCAATTTATCCCTTTTCTTCTGCTCAGGAAGATTTCTGGCAATCCACTGACTTGCAGAGGTGACTTAAAAGAACCACAGGACTTGTGCCTGCTGACAGAGAGCTTCTAAACATAGTTGGCCAATGTCTTCAGCATTTGCAATATTCAACGAATCACAGAGTTGGAAAGGGACCTTCAAAGATCATCTAGTCCAACTTCCCTGCAGTGAGCAAGGACATCCTGCACTAGATCAAGTTTCCTAGAGCCTCATCAAGCCCTGACTTGAATGTCTCTAGGGAAGGGGCCTCCACCTCCTCTCTGGCCAAACTTCAGGTACTAGAAGGCCTCTGTGAGGTCTCCCTGGAGCCTTCTCTTCTCAAGGCTGAACAACCCCAACTCTCAGCTTGTCCTCACAACAGAGGTTCTCCAGAGCTCTAATCATCTTCATGACCTTCTGGACCGTATCCAATAGATCCATGTCCTCCTTATACTGAGGTATCCTGAGCCAGTGACATGAAGTCAAAGATGGGAATTTGGTAGATGGCAATTACTTCTTGCTCTTCAATAATCTTCACTCCAAATCCCAGGCCAGACTAAATTTCTTCAGTCTTGCAAAGGGGGCTTTCAAGAAGGCTGTAGAGGGACTGTTTGCCAGGGCATGGAGCAGTAGGATGAGAGGCAATGGTTTTGAACTAGAGCAGAGCAGATTTAGATGAGACATTCTTCACCATGAGGGTGGTGAGGCACTGGAACAGTTTGTCCAGAGAGATGGTGGAGGCCACATCCCTGGAGACATTCATGGGCAAGCTGAGTGAGGCTCTGAGCAACCTGATCTAGTGTAAGATGTCCCTGCTTACTGCAGGGGGGTTGGACTAGATGGGTTTTGAAGGTCTCTTCCAACTCTTATAATTCTAGGAATAGAATCACTTCTCCATCTATGCCATACTATGCCATACTGTGGCACTAAAATTTTAATGATGTGGCAAGAGAACTTCCCTGCATTGTAGGTGTGCTTTGAAGCAGGACATACAGCAAATCAACAACATTTTGCACAGGTACTAACAAATTGTTTGTGACCTAAATGCTGCTAAAAACTGGAGTGCAAGGCCATCTTTTAATTGCCATAATCTTAATTCCTCCATCTCCGCTTTCCTATCTACCAAAGCATGCAGCAGTAAGAAAGAGAGGTCAGATGTTCAGGGCTCCTTGGGCACCTTCCACTCTGCAGTGCTGGTACAGGCTGCTTAAGCCTCTTACTCATTACTTTTATTTATTCCTTTTTATTCTGGAAGCCTTGATTGAGTAACAAACAGTGTGAGGAAGAACAAGTCCAAGGGACAGAAAGGAAAGGAAGACCTGCCAGACAAATTTACCTGGAATATGCACACTCATCTGAGCCAAGGAGTGTGGGCAATTAAAGAAATCATTTAATCCATCCCTTCCAAGCTCTTTGCATGTAAATGCTTTTGGGATGTTCTAGTCAATCACTGCATACAGTAGATTTAAAGATTGCTCTAAAGAAAGAATTTACTGCAGGATTTTTTACATCTTAAGGCGTTTTTTATCTCTGCTTCCAGAGGAAACTTCTTAGAGGCAATGAAATATCGCTACCAATTCCATGAGTGCGCTTTGCATTAGGAGGATGCCCTGCAAGTAATTTGGCTGATGTACTGCATTTGGAGAGGACCAACAAGGGCCACAAGAAGTAGCTTTTCTGTATCTTCTTAAAAGCTCCAGTCTGCTCTATCATGTCCATATTTTAAAAATGTATATTCTGGCATTTTTAAGCAAGATTTATGGTGGCTTGCTAAATGCAGGAGGTTGCTTAAAATAACCATCAGACACTCAGTCTGGCCTTGCTTTCCTGAGATCTAGAGGCTGTTTAGTGGGAGTACATGCCTACACCATGTTTGAAATGCAAAACTTTTTAAATCAAGAGGCTGCTAGGATTGTTTAGTCTTAGAAGAAGAGGCTGACCCCCACCTCTCTACACCCTCCTTTCAGGTACTTGTAGAAAGCAGTAAGATGTAGGCAATAGGACAAGAGGAAATGTCCTTAAATTGCACCAAGGAAGAGTTAGACTGGATAGCTGGAAAAATTCCTACACTTGAAGGGTTATCAAGCATTAGAACAGGTTGCCCAGGCTTGTGGTTGAGGCACCATCCCTGGAGGTATTTAAGAGATGGGTAGATATAAAGTTTGGAGATATGATCTAGGGGCAGCTCTTGTCAGATTAGTTTGAGAGTCAGTCTCAATGATCAGAAAGGTCCCTTTGAACCTTGGCAATTCCGTGTTTCTAAGATACCCTTCTCAATAGTACCATGTCAAAAGGCCTTAAATAACCTGCTAAAAATCTTGTCCTGCCTTTGCAGCCATAGATAGCCCTCTTTTTTAACTGCAGAACTGATTCTAATTCTTCCAGTGGCTTTTCAAAAACCATGGCCTTCACAGAACTGTGATTTTGTTGATCAGCAAAGCAGCAACCAAAACACTTTCTACTGGAAATCACCAAAAAATAAAGTAATGGCATAAAGAGTAAATGCCCAATTTTAGAAAGGTTTTGCATCCTACCACTGAGAGAACATGCAGTGCCTTTATCTTTGATCATTCTTGAGAAGGAATGAAGGAACACATACCCTGTAGGAGCTCTCAGGGCTGAAGACTACAACACACTTGCTGGTGAGGACTGAGACCAGGTAGTTTGCTTCCTACCTATTTAAATTTCTTGAACCTGAACACTGGTGCAAATCTGATCAGGATGGGACTGTTCAGCAGAATACAACTTTCTCTGAGGAATGTTGCCAGGAAATGTAAATCAACAAGTATCCACTGACTTTAGCTGAGATCAGAATAGAAGCCAAGATGCTCTTCAAAAGCCATCAGTGTGACAGTTTTGACCCAGCTCTCTCCTTCCTATAGATGTGAGCAGCTCTAACAATCTGAGGCCATTTCAGATCTGTGGGAAACTATATGTAATACCAGCAATGGCTCTCACAAGACTTAAAAGCTACTCAAATTCTCATGAGGTTCTGAATTTGCTTCTTCAGATCAGAAAGAGGTCAAAGGTTTCCCAGATTCATATGTTAAGACTGATATTTCCCTTGGTGTTTCCAATGGATCCAGCACCCTGATGAAATGGTGGAGGAACCACAGGGAGATTCATAAAATGTTTTGAGCAACAGAGGGGAAGATAACCCTGCCCATAGCTGGGGAGCTGGAACTAGATGATCTGGAAAGTCCCTTCTAACTTAAGCCTTTCTATCTTTTTGTATTAGGGAACCTTTTATATCCCTACAATCGGACAGGTTTTACTGATTTTTCCACCTCTTCAATCTTTTGACATGGAAGAAAACATAATTCATAAGGGGAAAGTAAAGATATTTTTCACAATTAATAGAAAACTCAATGTGTAGCTCCCTTGTTCCCTGAAACAGGGGTGTGTGGAGGTGTCTCATTTCAGAGTCCTGAGATCCATTGACTTGGAAAGATATTACAAGAAAGCACACTTCACAATTTACAATCATCCAAAGACATTCTGGTTTGCCTCTAGCTGAGGACAGTAAAAAAAAAGAATAAGGCATTCATGGGGATATAAAAAGTCCTTTCAGGACATCAGCCTGAAATAGATTTCATGTAATCTTTATATCCTCTGAAGGTGAAATAGATCTGAGGGACAGCAGACGGGACATAGTGACCCAGCCTACCATAGGTCCATTTTCTTTCTACATCATCTGTCTGAAATAGCCTCGTGAGGGCTTTATGTCATTTGCCAACTCCACCTACACATGGCTCATGGGGCAGTGCCCAAATAGAGATTTGCATCCCTGAAAATTCTGCACAACTGTCTGTTGCCTGCAGCAATGAGTAACCTCCCTGGTGTCATAGAATGTGTTGAGTTGGAAGTGGACCTTCAAAGTTCATCTAGTCCAACCCCCCTGCAGTGAACAGGGATGTTCTGCACTACATCGGGTTGCTCAGAGCCTCATCAAGCCTGGCCTTGAATTTCTCCAGGAATGAGGCCCCCAAAACATCTCTGGGCAATATCTTCCAGTGCCTCATCACCCTCATGGTGAACAACTTTTTCCTAATGTAAAACCTAAACCTGCCCTGCTGTAGTTAAAAAACATTGTCTCTTGTCCTATTACTCCTTGCCCTGGCAAACAGCCCCTCCCCAGCTTTCCTGAAGCACTTTCAGCTACTGGGAGGCTGCTATGAGGTCTCCCTGGAGTCCTCTCTTCTCCAGGCTGAGCAGCCCCAACTCTCTAAGCCTGTACTCATAGGAGAGGTGCTCCAGCCCTTGTATCAACCTTGTAGCCTTCCTCTGGACCCTCTACAACAAGTCCATGACCTTCACCATGAAAGAAGGACAGGCAGAACAGAGAGAGAGAAGCAGAAGTTCTGGCTGCTTATGCTCTGGGGAGGGGGGAAAACAAGTCTGGAGCAGAGAAAGCAGAGGATGAAATGAGAAAGGATTCATGAATTCCCAAAGAGGAAGGCTGAGGTGGATGTTGGGGCAAACTTGAGCTGTGAGTAGCTGTAAGGTTAAGAGACAGGTCAGAGTCAAAAATCATCCTGGGAACACGTTTCCAGTAGTTACATGTTGATTTTCTCTTAAAGCCTTTTAAGTGGGGAGCTGCCTGACACCATCCCTGTAGACACCAGGGGTAAGATCCATACTACTGCATAACTGTGTGGTGAATCCTCTTTGAAGGAAAATTAGGAACCTGTGGGCATTTAAGACCATTTGCCCTGGAGATCTGAAGTTTTCCTGACTGTGGACACTGTGGTAAGGAATTCTGTCTCTGCATGACAAGTCTTTGAGAGCAGAGGAAGCCAAGCAGACAAACCACTTTGCAGCTAATTCAGCATTTCTGATGTCAGCTGGGGATCTTCTGGTGCTGAATCTGGAATCATCACAGGGAGAAATAATGGTGCCATTGAGATTTTATCTTCATCAGACACGCAGCAATGAGATGGTTTTCCTCCAGGCTCTGAATGATGGTGCCACATGACAGAGCAAACAGTAAACCAGGTTTCTGGCAGTGGCAGCCCAGATTTCTGCCCAAGAAACTGAAGCCTTTCTGCATGCTTTCCTCAGCGCAGCCATAAATCCCTCTTCACGTTGATTTATTGTGCTTTGCCCTGTGTATTCAGAGGAAGGCAGCTTCCTAAAAGAACATGAAACCACCCTTCTGCTCTGCAACAGCATAAAAACCATTTAGTGTGAACAGGAATGAGGTCTGATGGGGTGGCACCAGTGAGAAGTATGGTCGTGTGACCAAATTAACATGATGACAGCCACTCTAAAATTTGTCTTTTCTAGGAAAATGATGAGGTACCCTGAAAGTCTCCATGACAACTCAGCCCAGCCTTGTGTTACAAGATGCTTACGTAAGAAAGCATCTAACAGCACAGTGCCTGGGGAAAGTCTTCCAACAATAAAAACCCCACAGGGTTTCAGCAGTTTCAGTTGCTGATTCATATTATTCTCCACATGTCTGGTTTTTCCATTTCCGAAACTTCAGATAAAAATGGAATTTTAGAAGGTCTTCTGACTACATCACTGCTTTTGATTTTCAATTAAAAAGACAAGTATGGGAATGTCAAATAACCTCACACATTTTTTCTTTGGTCAAACTGCTAAAACCTTGTGGCTTGATAGATTTTTGTGTTTCTAGGAGAGCTGTGTTAGTTGTTAGTTGCTGTAATAGTGGCCAGATGTGCCAAACATCAAAACTGCTCTTCTTCACAGTCTATGATATCTGAGGTAGATATGAAATTCAGACAGCATATACTTTAATACAAGATTCTTCTTTCACAAAAGAAGACATGCTTTTACATCAGATGGGTTCTCATCCATGGGGGAATTCAGCTGCCTAGATGGAGAAATGATGCCATTTGAGATGCCCCAGGCTTCTCTGCTGCTATTCCAGGTGACACTAAGAGTCCTGCAGTTCTTGGGTCATGTCTGTCACCTTTGGGTGTATAACTCAAACACTGGAACATTTAGCATCCAACTTAAGGGCCTGAGAAAAACTGGAGTCTGGCACTGTAAGAGTGAAGGGGTCAGAGCTTCATCCCTTAAATCTTACATGGTGCATATCCAGAGAAAAAAATTTATCATAAAAAAGTAACTAAATGCTTTTTTTAAACCTCATCTCTAGGAAAATCCTAGACCTTTCTAATTTTGGAGTCTGTTCCACAGACTTCCATTTTCCTATGAAGTTGCACAAAGTCTGAATAGAGGCTGACAGCTGCAGGAATAGGGACCACGATGCAGCCTGAGTTTCCCAAGAAAGCCTTTCTCTGGGATCTCAGAAACACAGGTGGAACAGAATATTAAAATACATCTTAGTAAGTTAACATGGATGAAGAATTAGCCTGCAAACAAATGAGCCAAGCAGGGATTATACAAGCTTTAGTACAATCTTTTGTCAGAGCTGAGGAGTCCCTAATTAAACTAACTATGGAAAATAGCGCTTAATGAACCTGTAAATAAATGCCAGCAGGAGAGACAGCAGAGTTTGAGAATACCTAACAGGGAAGTTCTGATCTCCTGAGGAGGATTAAAAAGAGCAAAGGAAGATCAGAGCTGCTGAGTGCCTCAGCCCATCTCACTAATGGATATCCTAAAGGGGAAAGGCCCAAACACCCAGGAGAACACCCAGAACTTTCTGCCTTCCCTCAGTAGCTCTTATCATGGACTTCATCTCTGTGGAGTGTAACATCAGTGAACATTCAAACATTCCTCAGTTCAAATGTCCTTTGAAGTCTCTCCTTTCAGACACTGCATTTCACTGTGTGCAAACAGCTGCTAATTCTCCAGCAGGTTCTACCTGGCATTGCATTTGATTAGAAGGGTGTGTAAAATAGCTTGCCAAGCCCAGGAAACAACAGAAATCCTCCTTGAAGTGTCCACGGAAAAAACTACCTGAGTTCATGCCAGGAAGGAGATCACCCAGAACAAGCAACCCACAAAACTCCAGTCAAGCCAGATAAAAGGACAAGGAAAAGCTCCACAGAGGCCAAGACACCATGTGAGTCAGAAAGGATGTAAAGAGCAGTCTTTTTGCTCAAGGGGAAGGCAGGCAGCTGCTTTTCCTGGGAGTAGGGCTGCCCCTCTTACTCTTGTGGAACACCTCTCCACAACACAAACATGCTATTTTTATGATCTGCTCTGGATGCCACTCATCTTTCTGGCTGCATCCCGTTGCTTTGTAGGCTCTGCAGAAACAATCAGTCTATGCAAAGATCAAAGTGGCTGTCCACAACTTCTCTTCCTTTTAAAAATTATTCTGCTTTTCTTCCAGGACAATGTGCTGCTTGGTTCTCCCAGCATTGCTCCAGAAAATTCAAACAAGCCACAAAAAGAAACCCCTAACCATCAAAACAAACAGCACACACTTCCACAGACACCATGTCTGTATGTTTGGTCCTTCAACAGACATCATGTCTCTAGGTTTCGTCCTTCCTTAGGTTTTCAGAAGTTCTCCTCAACATGTTGACAACTAGTATTCTGCTTGGAGGACTTCCCGTTCTTCAGCCCCTCCTCAGCCTCAACAAAAAACTGGCCAACAACTAAATTTGCTCAATTTTAGCTGGTCTGCAAGATTGTTCCACAAGACTTTCAGCAGAGAAACTATACATTGTACTTGTATCCTACAGGAACCACTTAAAGCCACAATGTCCTCTATCATGGCTTCCTCCTCCATTGGTGGCCATCCTTTCCCAAAGGGCTGGAGTTCAACAGTGATTTTTTTCTTAAATCTTTCCTTCCAAGCTAGCCCTCAATTTTACTTTTTCTCCCTCTTTCTGAAATAAAATCACATTTCTGAATTATATCATCTTCAATAAATTCACCTGAGCAATCGAACCTATTAAATTGATCCAAACCAGTCAGTCCCAAGAGAAGGTTATTGCATGGTATCTTAAAGATCAGTATCACTACTACAATCTGCCACCACAGCAATCCTCCTTTCCCAGCTACTCTCTGGAATTGCTTCTGCTCCTCTAGCTACTGCAGACACACAGACATTTTACCCAGGAAGAAAGAAACAAATATGCCAGAATGGGCTTATATTAGAAAGCCTCATTTAATTTCTCTGATTACCCTAATACAACTGTTTACAAATCCATAACTTACAGGAGAACTTTACACAAGCCACTGAGCTGGAAAGTTGAGCTGGGGATCAGCAAATAAACAAACAGATTACTCTTTTCATTTAGTTTGAATAATTTGTTTCAACAAGGTTTTTATTACATCAGACTTCATTATGGATACTAATATACTGAGTTCCTCAAGAAAGCTGAGGGACTAGCATGCCAATTTCTACATGCAGCACAGAAGAAATAATTTTAGGAAGCTCAATACAACTCGGATTTCCCTTGTTTTATCAGTAAATATCTTAAACTGCTACAGTTGCCTCAACCAGATAATTAAAACAATGTGATGGTGAGAACAGAATGCCATCATCAGGGAGAAAATAATACTATTAACAAAGTTATGGATTACATGGGATTTCACCTCCTTTGCAGTTGGTTTTTGACAACTGATCTTGACACCCCATTCAAACAGGAGCCTTCAATGCATTTCAATCACAAGAAAATAATCACAGTTTAGCACAATAATTGAACTGACATGAAGACTGACAGACAGCTGGGAGGTTTGAAATGTCTCCTTGCACAGAGAACAATATTGATCTGCAACATCTACTTCCAACCTTTAATTTACCCCTTTATCCTATTCCAATGCAAAAATAACTTTTCCTTTTTTTCTATCTTAATTCTTTCTTAGTTGAAATCACTTACCGGTTTCAGCAAGCTTGCTCTTCTGGGTGGTGTCTTCTGAAGAAAAAAATAATGATAGTTGCCTTAGAAGGCAAAGTGTTTGTGGGAGAAGCTCCACCACAGTTAAGTGGTGGGAAGGACTAAGATGTATTCATCTACCAGCCACAGCACCACTGACAGCACTGGGTGAGCTGGTCTTGCTGCAGGTTGTGGCTCATGTCAAAGTATGTAGATTAGAACTATAATATTAAAACATCGTTTTGTTTCTTTTTATTTCTTAGTGTGTTGGCCTAAAGAACAGCAATGCCTTTAGAAACACTTGTGTTCAATAGAGTGGGGATTGCAACAGCAGAGTGTTGGAGACAGCAGCTGAATGAAATTTAACTTGAGTGATGGATATAATGTTTTGCCATGATGAGATTCTGCTATGGCTGACCATAATGATCTTTAGCCTAAGTTAGATCTGGAAAAATGAAATTCAAGGGTTTTTTCCCTTTTCTTCCTTTCTTCCTTCCATCCTTCCTACCTTCCTTCCTTCTTTTTTTTCCAATCTGGAGCAGAACTATATGTTTTATTGCTTATAGTTCAGACCTGTGTTAGAAAAAAATAAGAGTCTAACAACAGAAATTGAAGCTATAAGTGATTCATTCATATGAAAACCAATGAACCAACACCAGAGGTTTTTGTATCTTTTACAATATTTTGTTCATTTTGTTGCACATAAAGCTGTACTGGGGAATAAAACAAATACAACAAATACAGGTGCTTGTTGCACCTGAATCTCAGGCCAACAGCTGCTGGGAGCCTTTCCTGGAAGGAAAGGAAATATGCTATTTTTTTTCCCAGATGAAGGCCTTTCCAACTCAGAAATCTTCTGCTTATGGATTTTTATAGTGCTGGAGGTGACATGGCTGTGTCCAGCCCTTCTCTCCAGCCCTGAAACAAGACAGCACCTGGCAAGAACCTTCTGGTGTTAATGAGTTGATGTGCAAACATTGGTGGAATCAGCTGCTCTGTTCCTGTGCAATGTGACTTTTCCTGCTGCACCCTCTTGCCCTTCATGCCTATAGCTATGCAAAAACAACATGTAAGCACTTGCTCTTTGTTGTGTTTCTCCAGCATTTTTCCATCTCAGGTGCTGAGCTTTTTCTTTCTGCACCCTGATGAGAGGGAAGGTCATACTTCCAAAGAATCACACTTCAAACAAGGTTGGGTTGTTTGGTTTTTTTTAACCTTTAGCTCTTCTTTCTATTTTTACTCCTGAAACAACTTCCAAGTGTTCCTGCCTCCTCCCTGTTATCCCTGTTCTGGCTTGTCAAGTTTAAGTCACACAGAGGCAGATTGATTTTGGTTTATTTTGTTTGGAAGCAGAAGGACAGACATTCGAGATGAACATTAAGATGTTCATCAAGATTAACTTCCAGGGTGCTAATTTTTATCTCCTTGCAGCCTTTATTTCCTTCCTTACTGTCCTCTTCATTATGTCATTTCCTCCTCACTGTGTCCTTTCAGAGGGGGATTACCAATGTGGAATTTGAGTGGTTAAAGAGCACCTCCAACTTTCTAACCCACAACATTTATTTACTGAAGTATATTATTATTTAGCTTAAATACCTCTGTCCCCTCTATGGTTTTACTTTTCTTTTCTTCTGAGTATATTTATAGGCAATTATCTCAGCCTTAATTTCATTCAGCAAGATCTCAGCTTCCCAATTATCTTAAAATTTCTACACATCCTTTCCTTTGTATCTACAAACCAGGCTGAAGCATGGATTTCTGTCTTACCTGAGACCTAGAAAGAGCATGGAAGCTGTGTCAATGGTAGTGACCATGCCTGACTCCAACACACATTTTTGGTCCCTCAGTGGACTCACAAGGTCTGCTTTTTAAGCAAAGCTTATCACCAATTCTCTGGATCCCATAGCTGCAAGACTGTGGTAGTCCCAATAGTCACCAATCACAACTGATAGCAACTCACCACTCCAGCAAAGAGAACCTTTTTACTGGCATTACACCTTCATAGTTTCAAACTTTCATCCCCATAAGCAGAAGAGTTTGAATGAGAAGATGGATCATGGGTTATTCCAGGGCCATGGGCTTTAGTTAAGGGTTTCCCATCATATTGGAGCAGAGACAAAAAAGAGGGAAGCAGTGAAATAATTTCAAATTAAGTTTTGAGATGTTATTTTTTTCTGTTTGGTGTTGGGAGCTTTAATGGGGCACTGCTATTCAGTGGATGTGTCAAAGGAGAAGATCACCCCACATATAGACAGATCACCAAGAAACATTTCTGTACTTGAGACTCAGAATGGTTTGAGTTGGAAGGGACATTAAAGATCATCTGGTTCCAATCCCTCTGCCGTGGGCAGAGATACCCCCCACTAGATCAGGTTGCTCAATGCTTCATCCATCCTGTCCTTAAACACCTCCAGGAAGGGGTCATCCACAGCCTCTCTGGGCAACCTGTTCCAGTGTCTGACCACCCTTACAGTAAAGAACTTCTTTCTTATATCCAGCCTAAATCTACCCTCTTCCAATTTGCATCCATTACTCCTAGGCATCCATTACTCCTAGAAGGTTGAAGTGCAACAGCTGTGGAACAAATTGTGGAAAACTGATCATGCAAGATTAATCAGTCAACGAGAGCCAGCAACTTCAGTGGGGGTGAATCTCTCCCCAGTGTCAGCATGCCTACATCCCTCTAAATTAAATGACCTGGAGAATATGAAGATAATAAAGTAAAGCAGTATTCAAATATGAGTAGTAGCTCACTGCTGAATGCAGCATATCAAAAGTTCATGGGGAAGAAGTTTCCAAGTGAGAGTGATCCATTTTTCAAGGGAAACTGTAGACTGCTCTCAATTCTAACCTCAGAGAGGTTGCAATGATGTATTTCAGAAAGCAGATGGCTAGAATGGGATGTGGTAAAATAATGTAAGATAATGAATGCTCTGGAGAAGAATCTTTCTTCCTCATGAGCCCAGAAAGATGTTCAAGGAAATTAAGAGGTGAGAAATGAAAGGCAGATCAAAGGAATGTCATTTTTAACTCACCATGGGATTGAACTGTAATTAATTGCTATAGGGTGGGGATGAGTCCAAAAAAATAGCAGAATTGTAAATGGGATGAAACATCTACATAGATAACAAGAGTACTCACTGTTATTTTTATCGATGATTAAAATTTTTAATTAAAGTAACTCACCCTAGCAAAATATTATGAAAGGCTGTTAAATATCATGCTGTAGGGCTTAAGAGAATCTCCACATATTGAAGATATTGGATGAGTCCCAGCTTGCAGAGACAATTATTCACATCTTCCAATTGTTGATTCTGACACTTCAGTCCCACCCTGTGGTTTCAAATGAACGGGGTTGGGCCTCTGCTTCTCTCAGGCTAATTGGAATTTGTTGGCCCTAAACCACACTGTCCTTATGCCCAGAGTACCTGAGAATGGCAGATGCTGAAGGACACATTACCTCACATTATTCGTTACTTCAAAACATATTTCCATGGGCATTTTTATATGACTATTTATCAGCCCAAAGTATACAGCAGAGGATAAATTATATCCAATTATCACTTGTTGCCATCTTCAACACAGAATCAAAGAATGGTTTGCGTTGGAAAGGACCTTAAATAGCATCTAGTTCCAATCCCTCAGCCATAGGCAGGGACACCTCGTATGATCAGGTTGCTCAGTGCCTCACCCAGCCTGGCCTTAAACAGCTCCAGAGAGGGGGAATCCACAACTTCTTTGGGCAACCTGTTCCATAATATTAATCTTCTCCTTAAAACTTAGCACGTTTCTGGTTTTTCATTATCTTGCCACCGACTTGGTAAAAAACAAAACAACACATAAAATAGAATAAAATTTCACAGTGGTTTGCCATAGAGACATGACCGTGTATAGAAATAAAGTGTAACCTGTGGGAACCAAGGAGTGTAAGCAGAGATATTATCTTTTATTGAATCAATTCTTGAGAACTGCACAGATGGTTTCCATCTCACATGTGTCTTTGACCTGGTGATGTTAACTTAAATGGACTTCTTACCCACAGTTAAGTGCTGAGGCTAATGACTTTAACATTCTGATCAATAATCCCTTGAAACAGATTGAAGTGAATTGAAAGCAGAGGTAGCTGTAATATACCAAATCCCTGGGGGGCCACCTTCTATCTCTTCAAAACTTACAGCATAGCCACCATAAAGCCTACCTTGATCATGATGCTGTGCCAGCATGGTCCAGACTTCTGGAAAAACTGCTGCCAGGGATGACAGAATGAGCCTCCTCCCTCTTTATTTTGTCTGCTTAGGGTGCCAATTAGCACAGGTTGATAGGAACTCCAGGGTGATGAGAAATCAATTGCAAGCCCAAAGGTAGAGCAAAAAACGAATTTCCTGTTAGGAGAGAGGTTATTGCAGAAAATTAGAAACCCAAGTGAAGAGAACAAACTTGAACACAGATAACTTCAGTTCTTAAACTTGAAGCATTTTCCCTTTCTAGCTGCTATTAGACTAAACTTCGGCTATTGGGCTAAATTTTATAAACATTACTAGAGCAGGACAACTTTAGATTACACATTAGGAAGGAGTTCTTTGTGATGAGACACTGGAAGATGTTGCCCAGAAAAGTGGTGGAGGGACTATCCCTGGAGATATTCAAGGCCAGGATTGAGGAGGCTCTGAGCAACCTCATCTAGTACAAGATGCCCTTAGAAGGTCTCTTCCAACTCTATGATTTTATGATTCTAAAAATCCATTTTTATTTTGAAGTTGCATGCTTTTTTGGTGGGCCTGGTTGCTTTCTGTCAAGAGAGTGCTAGAAACACGTATGTATCACTGACATAGGGCTGTGTAGCATGTTTTACTACAGCAGAATGAATTCCAGACCACGTTTTCCTTTTGTTTACCTTTTTCCATTTGTAAAAACATCTCCTGCAGTTGATTCACCCAACATAGATTAGATGGAATCCACTGTGGCATTTGCTTTGCAGGATGGGGCTCAGATGTATTCTGACTTTCTTTTTAAAGGAAAGAAATGTTTTATACCTAAGGTAGACTGGCATTGACCCTGTGGTCAATGGCCCTCAGAGAAGAGCAGGCCCTTCACATCCATTGTCTGCTTCAGAGATCTGGGCTGGAGACCTCAGTGGCTATAGATGAAAGATGATGATCAGTGATTGCAAATTGATGATTAAGGTGTTGCCTAACCAGACCCATGATTAACAAGAAGCTGTTATGAGGTTCATCCACTTGTAGCTTCCAAAAATCAGTTCCCTCCAGGATCTCAAGATAACAAAGAAATCCCCAGTCTTTCTTTACCACACAAAATCTTCAGGCAGATGCAACTATATAGAATCATAGAATAGTTTGGGTTGGAAGAGACCTTAAAGATCATTGAGTTCCAACCCCCCGGCCATAGGCAGGGACACCTCCCACTAGATCAGGCTGCTCAGTGCCTTGTCCAGCCTGGTCTTGAACACCTCCAGAGAGGGGGCATCCACAACCTCTCTGTGCAACCTGTTTCCAGTGCTTCACCAACCTCACTGTAAAGAATTTCTTTCTTATGTCAAGTCTAAATCTACCCCCCTTCCAATTTACATCCATTGTTTCTAGTCCTCCCATCAGATATCATATTAAAAACTTCCCCTGCCTTTCTGTAGGACCCCCTCAGGTACTGATAAATTAATATAAGGTCCCCCCTGAGCCTTTCTCTTCTCCAGGCTGAACAACCCCAACTCCTTCAGCCTGTCCTCATAGGGCAGTTGCTCCAGCCCTTTGACCATCTTTGTGGGCCTCCTCTGGACCCGCTCCAGCAGCTCAAAGTCCTTCCTGTGTTGAGGGCTCCAGAACTGGACACAATACTCCAGGTGGGGTCTCACCAGTGCCGAGTAGAGGGGCAAAATCACCTCTCTTGACCTGCTGGTCACACTCCTCTTGATGCAACCCAGGATTTGTTTGGCAAAATATGTATTTACTCACATGTATCACAACTACATATAGGCAACAAACCTTTCACAGGCTCACCTAAAGATAACATTGTTTTGATCTTTCCTAGTGTTCAGAGGGTGTCAAGTTGCACTGAAAAGCCCAGAAGTTTCCATCCAACCAACATCACATTCCTCTGTTTTGTTGGCCATAAGATACATTTAATTCCCATCAGTATGCAGAGCACTTGCTTGTGTGCTACCATGAGTCAATAGGATTTCAGGATGAGAGTCCTCAAAATGAGGAACTGCAAAATCCTTCTTTAGCTCCTGCTCTATCTTTGATGTGCCAGAAATAACAGTTGTTGCTCCAGGCACTTGACTTACTGCATACAGTGTACCCACAGCCCATGTTCTTTCTTTGGGAGGTCAGAGCTGCTGAGGGTCTAGATCACATCTAACTCAGGGAGGATCCATAAAATAATAGTTCCTCTTCCAGTATTACCAAAGAGGTTTGCATGGGGAAAGCACAAGAGAAATTTTAGCACAGTTGTATTTTCTGTGCTGAGTCTCATTAGAAAATACAGCCACATCTCTAGCTTTTATCCAAAGATTCAGTGAAAAAAATTGTTCATAATCACACAGGAGACTCTCAGTATCAGCTCCTTTGCACTGCCTGTGTTGATCTTAATCCATATCTCCTCCTCTCAACCTTCCCAAAGGGTTTGACTCTGTGAAATACTGTGAGTTGTTTTGGAACTAGTGTGCACCTCATGTTGAAGTGGGACTGTCTGGGCTTTGAGATTCTGAAAATAATTATGTGCACACAGTAACTACAAAGAATTTTTGCTTGTTTGCCCCCAAATTTCATTAATTTAGATTTCCTCTCTTAGGTGCTTGGTGAAGCAGAGGCTAATAAAAGTTTTTCCCTTTTTCTTCTCAAGGGGAGATCTATCATTAAGCAAAACAATCACTCTCTCTCTCTCCTCTAGCCTAAAGCAAGTATCACTATTTAAATCAAAGCAAAACCACTTCAGTAAGTGAGGGGTGCTCCTCCTCAGTGCTTTTGTGAACATTTTCAAACCAACTGTTTGAGGTCTTTGCCTTAGATTTGGAGTTGCGGTTCTATGAATCCTTTAGGCAGAAGGAGTAGTTAAATCCCCCAAATCTCCATGACTGTTCTACCTACTGCTTTCACAGAATCATTGAAGGGACCTTTCAGGTCATCTAGTTCAGCTCTCACAAAAACCATCCTTAAACCATATCTCTAAGCATTATGTCAATCAATCTCATAAATACCTCCTCAGTCACTTCCCTGGGCAGCCTCTTCCAATGCTTGATAACCCTCTCAGCATAATTTTTTTTCCTAATATCCAGTCTAACCCTCCCCTGGTGCAACTCAAGGCCTGTTGTCCTGTCATCTGTTACTCAGGAGAAGAGGCTGACTCAAACAAACCTCTCTACAACCTTCTTTCAGGTACTTGTGGAGAGAAATAAGGTCTCACTTCAGATGAAAGGATGCCTGTGTCCTAGGCAAGGACAGATCTGGAAGGGATACTCCATGCCTTTCCACCAGACTGAGATACAAGTACATTGTCACTACAAGAGATTGGTGATTTGAACAGACACATGAGAAAATCAGGATTTCCAAAACTGTTCTAAACACAGACAAGAGAAGTATCTTTAGTATTTGAGGAATTTCTGTTTTCTAGAGCTGGTCCCTCTACCTTCATGATTTATTTCAAGCAACCACATACTGTTAACAGAAATAGGTCTCTGAACCAGTTGACATTAAATCTGATTATGTGTGACCTGGTCTAAGTGTTCCTGCTCCAGCAGGGGGATTGGACTAGATGATCTCTTGAGGTCCCTTCCAATCCTTGACATTCTGTGATTCAGTGACTTATATCTGAGGAGAGTGAAATTATTGTTCTGTCATTCTTATTTGCTCATATTAAAAGCAGCTTCTCCTACTCCCCATTTGATGTGGTGTTTACTGGTCAGTTAATTATTTCATGTGACTGTCCTGTGAAAGAGGGAATGAAAACGACTTCTCAACTGGGCACCAGAAAAGCTGGAGATGGTGTTAGGAGCTGTGCTTTATCAAAGCTTTATCCCACAAGACTGATTTACATTTGTTTTCCAGAGTTATCCCAGCCAGACTCGTGATCTTGTGTTCATCAGATGATTCTTTCCATTCTAACTCTTGTTTCAGAGCTACGATCAGCTGGTTGCTCCTTAGGGTTGTTGTTGCCTTTTAGTTTTAGCAAGGCTAGAAATTTCTCCCTTCTATATAAGTTCTTTCTTTAAAAAAGAGCCCCAAAACTTCTTAAATGATCCCATGGCAGGAGGGTTGGGACTAGATGATCTTTCAGGTCCCTTCCAATCCAAACTATTCCATAATTCTATATTTCCTCTACTTTGGCTGTGCATACAGGTAAAAACCTCTCCTCTTGTTTTCTTCTTTCTACTCTTTAGCTAATACAGCTCATTCATTGCTGCAGCCAAGCTGGGCATGTCACTCTCAGTGAACTCCTTTCGATTATTTCATCTTCCTCTACATATCAGAAACAGGGTCCTTTAAGTAGTCATATAATTTTCCACTCATTCCATTCAGCTGACTCATTAGTACCACAAAACTAAACCAATTTGTGCTGTTGTTCCACCAGCCTTAACACTACATGAAACACAGCATTGCTCACAGCTTTCCTTCAAGTGATGGCATCCACCTCTTGCTCTGGCACAAAGTCAGGATGTTGCCACAGTAGGGACCCAGCTCTACAGAGTTCCTGCTGGGAACACACTCCTCACTGGTGCTGTGCCCAGTTGGGTCAGGTGTTCCTCTGCATGTTGCTATTTTAAATCTTCCCACTTGTCTCTGGTTCTTGACCCCCCACAGACATCTACAAAACTGTAATAACACACCAGGCCATTCATTACTTTTCTAACTCACCTGCATCAAGCCCAGTAGATATTTGGAAGACAGTCAATCTCATTATAATTCCTTCAATATTTTATGTAAGTTGCACTAGTGGCTCGGTTTGCATTAGAAAACATGTGATTTTAAGAATCATAGAATCATAGAATGATGTGGGTTGGAAGGGACCTTCAAGATCATCTAGTTCCACCCCTCAATGCCTCGAACACCCCACAACCTCTTCCAAGGTCTCATCACCCTCAAAATCAAGAATTTCTTTCTTCTCTCTACCCTAAATCCTCCCTCTTCCAATTTGCATCCATTATTCCCAGTCCTGCCACCATGAATCCTATTAAAAAATCCTCCCCCAGCCTTTCTGGAACCCCTTTAAGGTATTGAGAAGCCACCATTGAGAATCTGACAATATCTAAGCTTATTACTTGATCTGTCTATACACCAGGGCTTGAAATGAAGAAATTTCACCTACTTTATCAGATGCATATTTTCAGTTCACTGAGGATGTGTTTGTATCCAAGATCTATATGAACTCTGAAAAGCTGATATTTGGGTAATATTGAAGACCAGACTCATTCCATCATGTAGAAAAAAGTAGTTGTCCATTCTTCCTCCAAGGAGCTTGTGTAGAAACAGAGCCTCCAGATGGAGACTCAAACCTGAGGGTGGGACTAATTTCTCTGGGGAAGGAACTCTCTTTCAACAGAATAACCATTTGCCAGACACAAGCAGTGGTTTCAGGTATCTGAAATCCAGCAGTATGAATCTGGGCTTTTGAGAAAGTCATTAATTATTGAAGTATGTAAATTCACGAATCCATAACAAAAAAAATCTATTTTTGTGGATAGAAGCATTTGTGGTTTTCTCCTTTTTTCCCACAGCAGTAAGCTTTTACAGTGAAATGCCTGCTTAATCTTTTGCTTCCACTCTTTTATTTGGTATGTATTTCTGTTTCAGGTATCATGAGTAAACTTTGCATAAATTCATTTTCCGCCAGTTTTACTTTAAAATCCATTTGTTATGCTGCACACGTCCTTTAAAACACACTTCAGGGATAATTCCTTGTGTTTTTGTTTTGCCTTTACAGTGTTGTATGAATCAATAAGAATCTTCTTTGTTGCTTTTTAATGTTAGATTTCCTGCATGATTACACCTAAAAGGCAAAGAGCTGCTTCCAGAGGGAACAATGCTCTGTGTCCCCTCAAGATGCAGATTTACAGCTGGGATTTCTTTCCAGACCCAGCAGTTTTTGTTTTTGGGCTCCTAATTTTCACAGAAAAAGTTGTCAGGTATGAAGAAGTGATGTGAAGAAAAAGTACACGGTTCATTTTCCTCACTCCAGTGATTCCTGTGGAGACCAAAGTTAATGAATGAGTGAGATCATGTTTTAAATGTGGCTCAGATTAGTCATGACCTAAATTTGTTTCTCATTAAAAAATTCCCATTGACCTGGGTAGAATGTACTTGATGCTCTTCCAGACCTTCAAAAAAGGTCTAATTATCACCTTTTTTCCAAGTAAGGACTTCTGCTCTTTGGCATAAATGCCCTCTGTCATGACAGCTGACATACTGTGACAGCCCTGTAGCAGAGCAGCTTTGCATCTAGGGCTTGTCATCCCTTCTCAGGGACAGGAACTCAATACAAAAAGTAATGCAAAGTTCTACAGAATATAATAGCTCACTTTGACTAAAATGGAAGTAACACCATCTTTTTCACTGCAGACATTCATGAAATATTTTAGTCAGAGTTACCCTCCTGGCCAAAGCAAAAATCATTATTTTCTTGGATTGTTTTTCTCTCTTTTCCACTGCTTCCTTATTAATCACCACCATGTCTGTGCATCTTTCAACAGGATCATAGAATCATAGCATTATAGAATTGGAAAGGGCCTTCAAAGGTCATCTGGTCCAAGCCCCTGTTGTGATCAGTGTCCTCCTGTGCTAGATCAGGTTGCTCAGAGCCTCATCAAGTCTTGCTTTGGATGTCTCCAGGGATGAAGCCTTCCACCACCTCTCTGGGCAATCTGTACCAGTGCTTCACCACATTCATGGTGAAGAACAACTGCCTAATGTCCAATCTAAACCTGCTCTGCTCTTCTTTAGATTCATTGCCCTTTACCCCATGTTTGAGCATGGTCTGTCTTCATATTAATTCTGCTCACAGCTGTCATCAGCATCTCCAGGCTCCCTCACAGCACATCCATAGTCTCAGGCTATAACTGTGAAATTAATGATATGCTAATCAATACTGTTCTGTGCAACCCCATTGTTTAGCGTGCCTGGCAGGGCTATGTATTTGGAAAAACAATGTGTAAGAGAAAGAAAGACATCTCACATAATTTCCTCATAGGATGCTCAAGTGGTACCTCTTTGGAAGAATGTAGGGAGCTGAATGGGGCAATGGGTGCAAGCTGGAACACTGGAGGTTCCACAGAAATATAAGAAAAAACTTTTTCACAGTGAAGGGTGAACAGTGGCACAGGCTCCCAGAGAGGCTGTGGAGTCTCCTCTGGAGACATTCAAAACCCATCTGGACACCCCTATAGCAGAGCAGCTTTGCATCTAGGGCTTGTCATCCCTTCTCAGGGACAGGAACTCAATACTTCCTGTGTGACCTGGTCTGGGTGTTCCTGCTCCAGAAGGGGGTTTGGACTAGATGATCTCTTGGGGTCCCTTCCAATCCCTGATATTCTGTGTTTCTGTGAATATTTGCCTATGACATCTCCTTGTGAAAGGTTATTTTTGATCTTGCCATGCTAATGATGCCTGTCATTCCAAGTATTCTGCTCGGTCTCATAGAAATTGAAGTCGTGGATTTTTAAAATAGCCTGAAACAAAGGAGAATAGAACAGGTGGTAAAAGACCTGCAAGGGCTGAAATGGGCAAGAATTGTAGAGAGGCTGAGCTCACCCATTTTAAATGAAAGGAAGGTGAGGTGAAAGGAAAATGAGAAGCTGTGACTAATTTTCAAGTGAAAATTAGATAAGGGCAAGAACAATCTATTACAGGCTGCCCTGGAATACATGCCAAAAACCTCTTGCCTTGTATTTGCAATGAGGAAAAACTTCGATGGAAAAGGTGTTTTTCTGCTGAAAGTCATTTAACCCTCAAAAATTAATCCAACAAAATTACCAAACTACCCCTGAAGCTGAGTGAGCTACTCTTTTTGCTGAGTAATCAGGATCAAAAACACCATCAAGGAAATCAATGCCTACAGTATCAATGAAACACAAAGTGATTCTTGCACTCTTAGCCAATACCAGGGATTTCTCTAGTATTTCACAGTTTGACTTTGAAGGTTTTAGAGTAGTAATAACCCAAATAACCCAATATCAAAGCAATATATTAAAAAAATGTGTAAAAAATATACAAGGAATCATCTTCAGACATGATGACTTATGTGAGCTGGTGAAGAACCCCCTTCAGAGGAGGAAAGAGAAATAGTTTAGAGTGGTTATACTTGGTAAGATGGAAGTAGCTTTTGTTGCTAACACTGTTCATTTGGATTTGGAAGCTCCTATTTGTTTATATTTACAGGAAAAAGGCTGCTCAGATGGTTTATGCCTAAAGCTGGCACAGGTGGAAAACCTGCTGCCTCTTGCCTGTTGAGACAGATGAAAGGGAAAGGCTCAGCAGCTGGCAAAGGGAGTGGCTGAGAGATGCCAATCTCCTTTTCTCAGATTTTTTGTATTTCTCTTCTCCCAAATTGTGACTATCTGTACAGCAGAATCCTAAGTCTTTTCTAAATAATTAGTCAGAAATAGGAAAGAAATAATAATGTGATGCCCAGCCCTGCATTGATGGATGGTGCTGAGCCATAGCACAGGGAGATCTCCGTGTTCCCAGGGAGGGAACAGTACATGCTTCCTCTGTAAATTGTTCTAATTATGCCCTAATTTCTGTACCTGGAGGAAATCCTTCAGATGCTCTGCATTGAAGTCTCACCTTTAAATTTTGACAAACAATTGCAAATTGCTGTCAAAGTCATTAAACTCCTAGTAAGAAGGTCATCAGCTACCTCAGTACTACAGCTTTAACATCCCCTCAGTTTCCTTCCTTCACTGAAGCTCACATGCAACCCAGACACAGAATTAATATGACCATCTTGCTCTGAGAGAAGAGGTTGTGGCAGACCATGGTGGTCTTCAAATAGGGCTCAAAACTCCATGTCTCTCTCTTACTGCAGGTTAATATGTCACATCAATAAAGATAGGAATAGGAGCCCCCAATCACCACAGTTCATATATTAGAGAATAAATTTAAATGAATGGCAGTTTAGTGGGCTCAGCTGGGATAATTGCCTGTCTGACACAACCATCAGGAACCATCCAGGTACTCACACATAAACTGGATCGAGGACTGGGACAGAATAGTGGGCCAGAGAGGTTGTGGGGTCTCATTCTCTGGAGATATTCAAAGCCTGCTTGGACACCTTCCTGTGTGACCCAATCTAGGTCTTCCTGCTCTGGCAGGGGGATTGGACTAGATGATCTCCTGAGGTCCTTTCCAATCCCCTGATATTCTGTGATTCTGTGGTTCTTGCTCTCTCTCCATCATCTCAAGCTAGATATATGAAAGAAATTCCCTACTGTGAAGGTGGTGAGACCTTGGACAGGCTGTGGATGCTCCCTCCCTGGAGCTGTTTAAGGCCAGGCTGGATGAGGAACTGAACAACCTGGTGTAGTGGGAGGTGTCCCTGCATATGGCAGGGAGGTTGGAACTAGATGATGTTTAAGGTCCCTTCCAACCCAAATCATTCTATGATTCTGTGATTCTATAATTTTATGAGATAGTAATTTGTGTTAAGATGCAGAGCTAACAAGTGTCCAGCATGAATCCTGAGTCCTCTGGTCCTCTGCAATAGAAGCTTTGTTGTTCCTTTCTTACATACCTAAACACAAAAGACAAGGTACTGCATATGCAAAACACATTTCAGCTCTAGGTAGGAACATCCTCTTGGCAAATCTCAATGATTGAAGACAAAACCTAAATCAGGCAATGTCTCAGTGATTTTACTGCCATGTAAACAAAAGGCATAAAGTCACAGCAGGGCTCATTGCATTGGTGTTATAGAGGGGCAATGGTTTTAAACTAGAGCAGGGCAGGTTTAGATTGGACATTTAGGAAGAAGTTCTTCACCATGAGGATAGTGAGGCACTGGTAGAGGTTTCTCAGAGAGGTGGGTGACGCCCCATCCCTGGAGTCATTCAAGGCCAGGCTTGATGAGTCTGAGCAGTCTATCTGGTTCTGCACACTGAATTTTCTGCACACTGCAGGGAGGTTTGGACTAGATGACCTTTAAAGGTCCCTTTCAACTCAGCACATTCTGTGATACTCCAATGATACTCTACTTTTATCTAGGAAAAGGAGGAGCTGGAATGCAGACATGGCCTTGAGGGGATGCTGTCATGCTGATGGTATTTAGGGACAGCTCTAAAACAAGCCTCCAAGCCTTGATCTAAACACCGGATATCATTTGATAAAAATCATTTGGCTGTGAAATGAAGAGCTGTTTTCAGAAGTGTGAAATGCTAGTTCTCATGCTGCTGTGAGACCTGTTTGGTGTGAGCTCTCAGTTTGCCATTTGCATGGCAAAGAGACATAGCACAGGTGTAGGTGGAATATTCATGCATGTTCTGTTTTTTCAGGAAAAGGTTTGTGCTGTGTTTTCTGGAAGACCTGGTACAACTCATGTTAAATCATAGGGATTTGTCAATGCTAAAACCACTCTGTTCAGGAAGACTGTAGCATTGGAGAACTGGAGGAGTAATCTCCTTGATGTTCTCAGTTAACTGCACCAAAAACATGTCTAGATCTATTTGCTGAAGGCCTTAAGACACTGTGAAGCACTGATGAGTGTGTTCATACACTGTAGCTCAGCTTCAGGTCATGCAATTGAATGCTGATGGAATCAAAGCCTTGAAGACATGTGATGAAGATATAGTGGGATGCTGGAAATTTTTTTTCATAAGTTGGTTATGCACAATCCAGTGCAAAAAATGTTCATCCATCCATTACAAACAAAGCATAGTCCTGTGATCCTTTCCATCCTTCTGTTTGTAAAAGAAGCAGGACCCCAGTGTAATTTGCTGGGGTGTAGTTACCGTACAAGACAGATGTTTTTGCAGGCTTAAGGATACTTCTTCTGACTCTGGGTACGTTAAAACATTTGGAATATAACCAGTTGTAAATATTAGATAAAATATTAGATAAAAGATCTTCCATCTGCCACCACATTATTTTTGGCATTTCTATCTCCCCATACAGAGAAGTTACTCCAGGGGCAACTGATCATAGTCTTAAGTTTATTTTCACTAGTATTCCTCCTTTGCCAAACTACTTAGAAAAGTCAAGAATCTGGCTTCATTAAAGAGAAAAAAAAATCAAAACAAACCTTTGTTCATGAAACTTCTTAGATCTGGTTAGATCTGGCATTCTGTGTATCTTAAAAATGAAAAACAACATCATCAACAAGCTACAATAGAGTGCAGTTATTGCACAGTGGGTGAGGAATGGTGTAGATGGAAAGACAGGAGGCCCACAAGAGCAGAAACAGAGGTGAAAACTTTTTTTTATTTATATGCTGTCTGATTTCATATGATCTTGCCAGAAATGGCTGGAAAAAGAGATGAAAATAACTAGTAACATCCAGATAGAATATAAGGAGATGCGGAAGATGAGGCAAGACCTAGAAAAGAGCAGATAATCTTTTTTTGGCACAAACTGTGGCACAGCTGCCTGCAGTTCCTCTGGATGTTTCCAAGCACAGTGTGGGGTGGCCAAAGGATCACAAATTGGATATTCAGAGTTATAACAGAAGGTTATGCCAAGTTATATGGGGAAAAAAAACAAAAACTCTGTCCCATTTGTGTGTGAGATTGGTCAGCATCACTGGTGGGATTTACTCAGGATTCACCAGTTCCCAGTAGACTGTGAAACATACACAAACTGTTAGTGTGTTCAGCACAGCCATAGGTGTGCTTGTTATGGAAAAGTAGGCTCCTCAGGTAGGAGTGGGTTGGGGCAACCCCATGATGATGGAGCCCAAAAAATTCTGCCATGCAAGAGGTCTCCAAATTGTGGGGCTACCTCAGCAATTCATCCCCTGGGTAGAGTGAGATGCTCAGATAGTTGTTACAGGGAGGAATTTTCTGCACACTGAACATCTACAATGAAGGGAACAGAAAGAGGAGAAGGGTGCTGTGCAAGTAACATGAGAGACTGCCTTATCTTCCCCAATGTCTTGCTAGGAAATAACCCTTTGATAGACCAGAGGTAGAAAGAAGACCAACAACCTTCACAAATATAAATCTTTTCATCAATATTCATGGATTCATTCAGTAGTACCAGAATGGAAATGACCCTTGGAACATCCAGAGAGACAGGAGCATCCAAAGATTCCAGGATTATCTTCTGAGCCTGTTTGTCTCCTTGAGGAGTAGTCCTGTGTACTGAGGTGTCCTCCTCATGCATTGACACTCCTCTAAAGCCCTGAAGTTCAGTCACCAGAATCAGACGAACAACATAATATCAAGTTTAGAAAGAGAAAGGGAGGCAGAAAGTCCTACACAGGGCATTCTCCAAATATTTCTGGTGCACTAGCACCTCTGTCTGGTCACTGTACAACCATACTGGGAGGTGATGTGACAGAGAGCAGCTCTGTGGAAAAGGATTTGGGTGTACCAGTGCTTGAAAAGCTGAATGTGAGCCAAAATCTGGTACTTGAAACCCAGAAGGCCAACCAAATCCTTGGACAGCAGAACAAAAGAGGTGATTCTGCCTCCAAATGGAGAGCTGTGTCCAGCTCTGAAGCCTTTAGCACAAGAAGGACATGGACCTTTTGGAGATGGTCCAGATGAGGGCCACAAAGATGATCAAATTGCTGGAGCACCTCTGCTATGAGGACAGGCTGAGAGATTTGGGGCTGTTCATCCTGGGGAAGAGAAGACTTTGGGAGGACCTCATAATGGTCTACCCTTCAGTGTCTGAAGGAGGCCTACAGGAATGTTGAAGAGGGACTCTTTGTCAGGACATTGAGTGACAGAATGAGGGTCAATGTTTTTAAACTAGAGCAGGGCAGGTTTGGATTAGACATTAGGAAGTTCTTCTTCACCATGAGGGTGGTAGGCACTGGAAGAGATTGCTGAGAGAGTGGTGGAGACATTCAAGGCCAGGCTTGATGAGGCTCTGAGCAATCTGACCTAGTGCAAGATAAACCTGCTCATTGAAGGTGGGTTTGACTAGATGAACTTTGGAGGTCTTTTCCAAACACAACACATTCTATGATGATTCCATCTATGATGATTCTACTATTCTATGACATGCAGGCAGCCTGCACCACCTCATATCCACATACAGACAACATAACTCCATCACATCAGTCCAAAATGGTGTATGAAATCAGCAAGCCCTGGGAGGTCAGGGCAGAGCACAGAGCAGGAGGAGAGGGGACAGTAATAATTGGTTTAATCCACCCAAGCAACAAGCTGCCAGTTGGCACAACCTGCTTGTAGTGTATGAATTGTCAGCACCTGATGGATGAAGAGGCAGAGCTCAGAGACAGGATTGTGCTGCAGGAGACAACTCTACACTGCTGCAGGGCATTCAGTCCTGAAGCAGAAAAATAAACACCAAAAAATTTTGCTCTGTACTCTGCTCTGTGTTTATGCTGAAATCACAACAAAGTGGGACATGGGCTTCTCCTAATTGGAAATAGGAACAGCAGCTCTGTTCTTTCTGGAATGATTCCTGGTGAATGATAACATTTCAGTCACTTCCCCAGTGTGCTGCAGTGGTGTCAATTTGAGGTTCAGCTTAGAGAAGAGAAGACTCAGGGGAGACTTCATAGTAGCTTATCACTACCTGAAGGAGGCCTACAGAAAGGTTGGGGTAGGACATTTTAATAGGGTGCAGGATGGCAGGACTAGGTGTAATGGATGCAAATTGGAAGAGGGCAAATTTAGGCTGGATCTAAGAAAGAAGTTCTTTATGGTGAAGGTGGTGAGACGCAGGTACAGGCTGCCCAGAGAAGCTGTGGATGCCTCCCTCTCTGGAGGTGTTTAAAGCCAGGCTGGATGAGGCACTGAGCAACCTGGTCTAGTGGGAGTGTCCCTGCCATGGCAGGGGGATGGAACTAGATGATCTATAAGGTCCCTTCTAACCCAAACCATTCTATGATTCTATGAAGGTGGCTTTAAATACACAGTGGGGCAGCTGGCAAGAGAATTTGACCTACTTCAAAAAAACTATGATGTGTTAGAGGGGAAGGGATGCTGTCCACAAGGATGGAGAGCTCACTATGTCTGTTTGTACAGCTGCTAATGCAGGAAGATTCTTGATCCATGACCAGGGCTCCCAGGCATTGCAAAATACTAATTATAAAATCCATCTATGTGACAACACAAATCTGAAAACACAAGTTGAAGCAATTCCCAATGACTTCCTTACATTTAGGATGAAACACAGGCTGTCTGAAACACTGAAATGTAAGGATCTTGCAGAGCTATAGGATGTTTAATTTTGTGTGAGTGCTACAGGGCTTACAGAAATGGTAGATTTTGCTGTAATTCATCAAGTTACTTGCTTATACCTTGTTGTGTTGGAACAGTTAGCTACCAGTCTGACTGCCAGTTAATCAAATTAGGAAAAAAATTCACACTGAAAGGATTATTAAGTGTTATTAAGGAACAGGCTGATCAGGGATGTAGTTGAAGCACCATCCTGGGAGGTATTTAAGAGATAGCCATAGAGCATGGAGGTATAGAATCATAGAATGGTTTGGGTTGGAAGGAACCTTAAAGATCATCCTCCTCCCACTAGACCAGGAGGCCTAGTGCATCATCCAGCCTGACCTTAAATACCTCCAGGGAGGGGGCATCCGAATCCTCCCTGGGCAACCTATTCCAGGTTCTCACCACCCTCACCATAAAAAATTTTTCTTATATCCATCCTGAATCTCCTCTCTTCCAGTTTACATCCATTATTCCTAGTCCTGCCATCACATATCCTATTGAACAGTTCTATGGTTCTTGTCAGGTTAATGTCTGGACTCACGCAAAGATCTGAAAGATCCCTTCAAACCTAGATGATTCTAAATGAATTGGTTTCTTTTCAAAAGAATTAGAAAGAAATGTGCATGCACCAAAGATTTACTCTGAGTGTAAACATGATGGAGAGCTGCACGGAGGAGCTGCTCAGTGCTTGTCTTTTCCCAGCCTCCAGCCCAGTCTTCAGCTGTCTGATAAAATGACTCAGTACCTGAAACCAGTACTTGAAGTGGTCTACAGGAAAGCTGGGAGAG